>CAJVPJ010000270.1:0-31301 GCA_910592205.1 Paraglomus occultum | reverse complement strand
ACAACAACAACAACAACAACAACAACAACAACAACAACAACAACAACAACAACAACAACAACAACAACAACAATAATCAGCCTTATTATTATAAAATGTTCACTTGTCTGGTTTTGTTACAACATGCCCTATTGTTGTTGTTGTTGTTGTTGACCCGTTTCGGGATTGTCACGTTAGAATAATCTCTTGCACCAATAAAGTACACAATGTGTGTGATAACGTCGCAAAAACGGTTTGACCCGTTTTCAGAATGAGTCAAATCCCAGAACGGGTCGCATTATTATTATTATTATTACGTGTTAAAATAACCACAGTCTATTGGATCATGGGAATGTCAGTGTTACTATTCTGACCCCTGCAATCTACGTAATCTAACCCCGTGTGAAAAATGTCCGTATTCTTATACAGTCGGGAATTCGTCACCTTGTCGGTTTACTGCTCAAACAATGGTTGAAAAGTGTCTTTTTTGCGTTGACTTGAGGTAAAAAATAAGTTGACGTCCTGTTCTTGTAACAAGTCTTGATATTAAACTCAAAAGCTCTATAAAAACTCTCAAAGACCAGCAACTCAGACATTGGCCATTCTGGGCACGGTACCATATAACCATAGAAACTCTCGTACGATATAGACTGCTACGGCGTACACTCACTCCTTCTGCTTTTACTGCAGGTGCTCAACTTACTGGCTGCCGTTGCTAGACCGATTGCCGATGAAGGACGCGGGCTTACCATTTTCTTGACTATTTTCTATTTGGTTGCTGCATTACTCTGCTTTTCCGGGTTTTATGGCGTTCAGAAGGTATTGGATACTATTAATGCATAAGGCCGGCACTCCATACTATGCCATCTATGGTCAAAGTTATTTTCACGCGCTGACCCAATCTCTTCTCTTTGCACGCTCTTCTTTCCTTCCAACTCAGAATAATTTCAAACTCGTCAAAGTCTTTGCCGTATTTTACTGGAGCTACATCGTCTTGCTTCTTTCGTCAATCGTATTCGAAACTGTTATCCTTTCCTTGACTGTTTCTGACGATTGCTCAAAATTGGATGACTGTTCAGACGAAGTCCGTACAGTGGTTGCGTTCACTATAACTGCTACTCTTTGGTGGCTGCTTCAGGTAGGATCTTTAATACTTTTACTTGACATTTGTGTATAACAAGACATCAAATGTTTCATTTCTCTTATTCACAATAACTTGTCTAATTATTTTATATATATTAAAATTTTAGTTGCATTTCAATTTGGTTGTGTGGAGCTATTACAAGCAACTCGCTTCTCAACAAGAATATCAAGAAATTCCCGACAATGCATGAGACGCACGAATTGTCCAGAACAACTGATTTGCTCCTTAGCGTATGGATCATTAGTTTGAAATCGTCGGGGTGAGGAAATGACATGAAATGATGCCCAACAGACTGTAGGACGTCGATCGCGTCTGCTTGGTTGGGCTATTAAACTTTGGTGAAAAGAGTGCAAGTACTTTAATAAATGCATCTTAGCAAATCTACATTTCTGTGCACAAGTCGATCCAACAACTCTAACAATATTTTCTGCCGAGTCGGAATCCATATGTGTACGCGCCGTAATTTTAATATGGGAAATATTAGTCGAATTATTCCGCCAGTTTCCCCGGAGGTTGGGTTCCTATGTTATTTGAAATGTCTGCTACACATTCTGAGTCTTTCCATCGGTCGTAGTGGGTTTACTACGTGTATTGCCCTATCGTGCTCGCTTTTCTTGCAGACAACGCACATTGCACTTGATCGCAACTTGTATAGCTTACTAGTGATGGCTCTTTCATTTGTGGCAAAACAATGCGCGTTACATTTCGCCAGATCATTTAACAATTGTCAATCACTCCACAACTGCATCATAATGTTAAACCATATTTATTGCACGTTTACTTGCGACCAACGTAGGTGTGATAGATACCAAAGCAAAAAATCTGTCAGTAAAAGTTCTTCAAACAACACATGTTGAAACGTAAGATGTTGCGACTACTGGTCAATGTCCAAACCATTGCCATCAGAAGATTGCGAGAGCTGTGTGATGATTACAAAGTCATCTTGTTACCCATATTCGAGACAAAGCAAGACTGCGAGGATGATGTTGACACCGTCACGTCACCAATTGCGAAAACATTTGATGCATAAGATTAGGGAATATCCAGGAAGATTGTTGAATTTCTGTAACGAGCATTGGCACATCCAAGACGCGGGCGTTGTGAATATGTCAAGAATGATTTAGGTTTACAAGTGCAATGAATGCGGTTTTGAGATTGACAGAGACCATAACGCAGCACCAACATCCTTCTGAAACATCTGAGCCAGGGTGACTTGGAACTGGGGCCTACCCCGCTTGAATGATCAATGTTCATTTATAACCATGACATTTATAAAATAATTTTATCGTGGATGATTGGTTTTTCTGTAGGAGATAACCTCCGATACTGTCTGTGCAATTAGATCGAATGAGACCACAATAGCCAACTAAATACTAATACTCAAAAATCATGTCAAGGCCGCAGGATGCACAAGTTCTCTGAGGACCGGTTTCGGAACCAGTTCTACTATGCCAAAACTAAAACAACCAGACAATGTACGATTCTAAGCGTTTACCTTATTTATTTCACAAATTATGCCAATTAGGCAAGGAAATAGGATTCACTGACGATGCTCTTCAGACATTTGTCGCTTTTGCTCCTTATCGTCCATCACTACTCGAACGCGTACGTGATGATTACCAGTTATGGTTTCGTTGATATATGAAGAGGAAGGACCCTGCTCTGATTATTAGGATTAAAACCTATAAAACGGTGAGTACAAGATTTTTATGGGAACGAGATTAAATGGTATTTTACATACTCCAAGCATGCATGTATTAAGCAATGTTGTTAGATATACTGAACAATGGGTAATTTACAACGTCTATTAGATGGATCCGATTTCGCCATTGTAAACGACCTCCATAGCCTATGCCTACCGTCCAATAAATACCGAAAGTGACCCCCTCATTGTCTTCTGACATTGCGTTTATCATGCTACCACCCTCACCCGAAGATTATGTCATATATGCGCCATCCGACTGTAACGTCTCAATCAGTATCTCTATACTCCTTTCCTCTCTACCACACCAACCGACCTCTCCAGCTCGCAACTTATCAAACGGAGAAATCTTCTGTCAACTGGAAGCTAATCTTCATGATTCTGTATTCGACGATCAAGTCACGCATGTCGATGAATAAAAGTTCTATGAGGAAGTGATAAACGGACAGATATTTTTAAGTATGGCAACATTAAGTCATGAACCAAAAGTGGTAATTATAATGTCTTTTGGAACAAAGTAATGGAGGAGGAAGTTACAATTTAAGGAACGCAGGGCAACGAGCTGAGTTCTCTTTTTTGTTGTATATGTTAGGATTTATTGAGGATCTCAAATTAGCGGGTATTAAATTTGTTTACTTCTCACCGATAGCAGAACGCGAGGTCAAAGGTAATGCTATTTATCAATCTCCAAATAGCCTATAAAAGTTTCGATCCTGACCTCAACGCCACATAAACTTTACGAATACGAAAAACTTACGCCGATCTCCAGACCGATTGGAACAGTTGTATACTTCTATCCTTCCCTGGTGACGCGCACATTTGTCTTCTTATCGTAAAACGCACGACATCAAAGCTTGCCTCCGACGAGTGTCGACTCTATCCGATCTCACCTTAAAGAAGTCGACGACATTCCACTACGCGTCTAGCTTTTCGCTGAATGCACTCCCTCTACAACTCTAGATGATTGAAATATTTCAAGAATACGGAGAAGTCGTATGTTACTTCAGTAGTTCTTTGAACGCAGCTAACACGCAAGCATTTGTAGTGCAGTGACTGATGTTAGCGTAGTTACGGAGCCAATACTTACAAGGGTGCAGATGAAAAACGGGATGGCGGAGGTGGAGCAAAGGAAGAATTGGCCGTTGGGGCTATGTTGAACAGTTAGCCATGTGCATTGTTCGCGCAAGATGACACTAGTTTTTATGCACTAACCGATGTTATCAGAGCGGCAAGGAGGTTGCTGAATGCGTACGTATGGTTATGTTGCTGTGGTGGGTTTGGAACGGTGTTCAAGCATACGTCAATTGTACGAAATGTTCCGATTTGTATTTTAATACTCGTTTGTTTTGTCGCAGGGTGCCGCATTCATCGTTAGCCAGCTATTCAGCAACTTCTCTCTTTTGATTCTCTTTCCCTGCCTTTTTCTGCCACTATCTTCATTAGTTATCAAATTCTCTGTATAATTTGGATTATCTGCTCTTTCATTCTTGTTTAATCTCCACGAAGCTGATACAATGACAACAATGACTGGGAAGAACAACGAACGTCTAAAAGATTTCAAGCACTTTGTCTTACGATTCTTTCTTTCGATCTGTTTTCTGTCTTGCTGCGTTTGTTAATTCACCGTATTATTTTTATGACAACGTGATCTCCCTTTTCTTTTTTCGGAAATGTTGACTTGGATGGTAACGGTAACCGGCAGTGGGTAGTTGCCTTGTCTATCTGGGTAAGTGGATCGTATTTCAATGTATGTATATTGTATGGGGTCTCGAAGATAATAGATATTTCATTTTTATAATATTCGAAATTCCGTCTATTGACCATCTTTTCTCTTGACGTTTAGAATGTGCTTCGAATACGTTCGTTCATCGAACTCTTTCGTTGCGTAGTTTTCCGATTTATTGTTTGTATAAATCCGTTATACTAATACACCACCGATAAACTACGTTTTTCTCTTCCAGTGTTACTCTTCAGTCCAAACCGCAACATAAACACTGATGAGAAATTCTTCCAGCAATGACCCCAAAAAGTGATATATCCCTTATCACCGGTTTGCGTCCCTGAGTAAATTATCACTTCCTGTGTATGTGATAGACCCGTACAGAAATTAGTACGGCGAAGAAAAATACGCAAGATTCAAAAAATATTTAGGTTAGAATTTAAGATTGCATTATCCAGTATAGTGGTTATGTAACTAGTAATGTAATCGAATATAATATGATTTTCTACACTTAATTATCGCGAGGAACTATCGCTTTTCTACACGAAAAATAGTACACAGTGACCTGAATATAATGATGTGGGTCCGTTCCGCCCTTTTTCTTCGTTATAGGGTAAGGGTGTTTTGTTATATGTAGGTATTCCCCCAACCGCTTTCCCGGTGGCGATAGGTGGTGGTGACTTGTGTCATCAAATCGTGATTGCCAGAAAGGCAAACCCCCAGCTTTATTATTATTTCCGCAACACACAAACATACGTTTTTATTTCATTCTTTTCGCCAGCAAACGATAGCATTAAATATAAAACCTATAAACAAACATTCGCGTCTGACACTCAAAGTATCTAAAATATGTATAACATTATCTCGTAAAGTTTCTTCTATATTAGTAACCCAAGTACTGAACTGTTTCGAAAAACGAAAATTAGGTTCAAACACAATTAGTCGCCTGCCCCGTGCGCCATCAGGCTTGCAATAATAGCCGCTTTGGTTTTCCCCGCGACAATCTTGAGTGTGAGTATCATTGAAGCCCCGCGTCGTTCCAATCAATCACGAGTGTTAAGAGTTTTGAGGTCTTTACTGTGCTTTTATTACCGAATAAAGTACATATTTCATATAAATATAAAAATACATAAGCGAAATATCCAGAAAGCCCGGGTACTGTTGGTTCTCTATAGGAACCCTTTGTCAACTGAGATATCTGAAGCGTTTCTATAGAGAAATCGTGATGAAAGGTGTTTATAGGTTCAACGAAATTTGTTAGTGACTCGTACTCGACTATCATGTAAAGTTTATCATCCATAACGTTTAATTCACTGCATGTTATCGCTTTCGCTCTCACTCGTGCTTTTGATGGGTTTACCCGCAAGTGTTAGCGTTCCACCCTCCCCGACCATATATCTAATAGCTCACCATAAGTCGTATGTGAGCATGCGCTCACTCACTCGCTTCCCGCGGGCTTGTGTTGGTGGCCACACGATAGCTATGTTATAATGCATGTCCACTCTCTTACGAGTGCACATGCATTTAGCTGGCTGTGGCCGGTGTTCACGTCGTAGGCGTCGTGCATTTCAATAAAGATATTTTTCTTCTTATCGTTATTTCGAAGGGGCGCGCGTCCGTGCAAAGTCTCGTATACGCAAGTCATCCGGTTGATAAAGAGGGAGGACGAGAATGAGTATTTGTTCTGTGTGTAGGATGTGATTCTTGGAGGTGTGGGTAATAACATGAGGACATGTACAAAGCTGAGCGGAATTGATACCAAAAGGTCCGACTTTTGATATGCGATTGTTACACCAGTCCGGATTTGGAGGTGGAAAAGTGATAACAACAAGGTAACGTGATAACATAATACGTAATCGGCAAGTGATGGCGATGAGAACAAGAACGACAACACAATGTACAAAGACAGTCATACACAACAACTACGTCGTCATTAAATCAATCGAATGAATCCATGCCACGAATTCTTTTAATCATTATTAGTGTCGAGTCAACAATCGCGGGATAGCAAACAAACTCCTACTTTCAGTAATCTGCCATACAACGTCTATATCGACAACTGGTTAAAAGATATCCAGCCACTGACTACTTTGCTCAATTATTACAAAGCCGTTTATGGCAACGAATCAATTGATAATCTCATTTCCAACAAGTGTGCGATATATGAGTTTGCTTACTCTTTTTTTTTTTCTTTTTGTTTTAACTTGTACAAATTCACTGATCCTTCAAACTATCCCACAAGCCCATACATACTAATACAAATTTTAACACTGAAACTATAAATATAATAAACAATCAACAAATAGATACAAGAAACCTAACATATATTTATAACCCAAACTCCGCAATAAATAAAGAAACCAAAGGGAGGATAATAGACAGGCGGAGAAAATTCCTCCCCAACAAACTTCGCCATATTCCCATTTGAGACAGTATGTATCATCCCCATAGTCTTAAAACTAGGGTTCAAATATCCGCCCAATAATTGCGAATTCATTCGCTGGGACTCTGGAAGAAGAATGAGAAAATTTGGGTTGGATAAAAAGCAAGATTCGTTAATTAAAGTGACCGAAGAGTAAAAAAGGAATGTAAATGATGCGATAAAAAAGCGAGAAATGGGGATGGGGTTGCTAAAGAAATGAATGCAATACTTGGTCCAAGTAAGCATTAATAGAATAATCAAGTCAATAGCTTTTTTCAACAAATTCTCTTTTCAATAACGAACCAAAAACCTGAAAATGATAACGAAAATAAGAATATATGTGGGTAGCACAATGCGATTAAAAATGTCCATTAGAGAAATGAGCAGTAAAAAATATATTCGGTTTATAGAAATGATTTAATAAAAAAAGGGAAGCGCCAACTATTTACCAATGACAAAACATTTGCAATATATGGCGTTGGAAAGGGAAAAGGGGAGAAAAAAAAAAGGAAAAGGAAAAAGAAGGAACTTTTAATATTCCCACTTGTATATTAATTGGTTCCAATAGCACATCCCCACTTTTCGCAGACACGATGACCGATACACAATAATCAAGCGCGATTATGTCATTCTACTAATGACCACTAATCATTCCTCGCAATTTTTCGATTTCGCTTGTTAATGCTTTGTTACTTTCACGCAAATTCTCGAGTTCTTGATTTTGTGTTTCGATCTTGGCCTATATACAAACAAGTAATATAACATGTATTAGCAAATGATGATTTGAAAATATCTGGCTTGGTTTCACCAACAAGTCTTTGATTATAAACTTGCCTCTTGCTGATCGTTTTCTTCTTCGATCCATTTAAGTTCCATGGTAGTATTCTTGATCTTTTCATCTCTCTCTTCGATTGCTCGTGCGTGTTGCGCCTCTAGTTCGGCAATCTTTGCGTTATGCGCTTGGTGAAGTGCTTCTACATTTCCAACCTAAAATGACAATACAAACTAAATAACAATCTATAAGTTTGACAATAACTATTCGTGTAATTGATGCTTACACTCTTAAGTCGCTTGTTGAGCTCATCAACTTCTGCATCCTTTATCGTGAGAAGATCATCAAATTGTCTCTTGACAATGTTGGTCTCTTCTTCCAATGCCTTCATTTGTTCAGCATGAGCTATCTTGAGCTGCTCAATCTCGTCTTCATGTTTCTATTATAAATATCTATATAGTTAGCTAGCGTATCCCAAACACGATCGCCTACAATCAAACAGATTCGCACCCGCTTATTTTCTGCCACTAATGACTGGATCTCATCAGCGTGTCCCTTAGCAAGAGAATTCATGTGCTCGGTAAATTCCTATTCGTAACATGATTGTTATACTTAGCCACGTGCCCATTTCGTATTCAACGCCAAATGTTACACTACTGACGAACGACAAATAAAAAGAAATCTCATTTATAGCTCGTACCTGCAGCTGATCTTCATAGTCATTGTTCTGTTTTTTGGCAATCGAAAGCTGGTTTCGCAATGTTTCAAGTTCTTCAAAGGAAGCATTATCAGACTTTACCAACTCTTCCAACTCATTGGCATGAGCCTCCTTTAGTTCGTTTATTTCGGCTTCGTGTTTTGCGATAAGTTTCTACAATGTCGATATACAACAAAAAGTCAGAACAACTCTTCTATAACAGCAAGACAAAAAAGCAACCGACCAAAGCGTTTGAAATATTAAAGCGCAAAAAGTCTTTTCTTAAAGAGTCGCCAGAAACCTACACCCTACTTACCATTTCGACCTCCTTGTCCTCGGACGCAGTCTTCTTCAAACTTTCGATTTCTGCCAACAAGACTTCTACTTGAGCCTTACTTTCTTTCTCGAAAGCGGACATCTTCTCTTGAACATCTTTTGCATGTTTTTCTTTCAGTTCCGCAACAGAGTTTTCATATTCCTGTTTCAAACTCTCTAGCCTTGTGGTTTGCTCTTCGTATTTTTTGACCAGAGTCTCTACTTCTTTAGCATGCTCGGCTTTTAGGATCTCGATTTCTTTTGCGTAGACAGCCGAATCGTTACCTCCAGCGTCTTTGGCTGCAGCCAACACAGCTTCGTGTTGTGCTTTGAGCTCAGATATCTCGGTCTCATGCTTTTTGATTAGTTCTTCTCTTTCTTGGGAATGCTGATCTCTGACTGCGGCAAGCTCTTGAACAGCACCATCATGCTTGCTTTGAAGTTTAGACGTGAGTTGTTTGACTTCTTCTTCGTGCGTCCGTTCGAGGTGCAAGAGTTGTTCATTGTGTTGAAGTTTTGCCTATCAAAATACAAAACTGTCAGCAAGCAGAAGGGGAGAAAAGAAAATAGAGTAAACATGGTAATAATATGCAAGACATATGTACTTGAGCATCTTCTTTGGCAGCTTCTATCAACTCTTCACGCTCTTTGATGAGTTTTTCTAATTGCGCGTTGTAAGCTTGTTCTTTCTCACTGAGCTCTCTGGCGTGCTGGGCTTTAAATTGTTCAATGAGGACGCCCACTTCTGAGGCCTGCTCCTGCTGGGAAGACTGAAAAAAAAAAAAAAAAAGACAAAATAAACATCGACGTATATTTTTAAAGCAGCAAAACAAGCCCTTTCGACTCTGCGCGACTTCTAACCTGTAACTCGATGCTAACTTGCTCGCGCACGTGTTCGCGTGCCTGCTCAATATCCTTGGCGTGCCGGAGTTCTAATTCTTTGATACCAGCTAAATGAGCCTCTTGCAAGTTTTTAATCTCTTCCAGATGAGCTTCTTTTACGCTTTCAATTTCATTGTTTTTGTTCTATTTGAAAAATATTAACAGCAAATTGGATTTACCATTTGCAACAAGTTTTTAGAATAAGAAAACTACAAAGCAACGAGGAGAAAAGCTTTGCCAGGAAATCGGATTCTTACCTCAAGCTCCACTCGCAATGCAGTAAGTTGTTGTGCAACGCTTTCTTCAACTTCAAGCTTTTGTGTTAATTCGGCCTCTTTTGCTTCAATATTAGAATTTGCCTCACGAAGCTCTTTAAGCTGGCTCTCATACTTGGCCTTCATTTCTTCGTGTGTCGCTTTCTGGTTCTAAACAAGGTTTATGGGACAATCCAAGTGTCTAGTTCCAAGCATGCCAAGAAAAAGAAAAGCAGTGTTGCTCACCAAAATTTATTAGTTGGCACATACCGAAAGCTCATCTTCTAATCTTTTCCTTTCTTTCCTAAGCAATTCGATTTCCGCTTCCTTCGACAGCGCTTCGTCGCGATCGATCTGAGCTTCCTCTGATATACCATCGAGCGATTTCTGGCTTATAGACGCCTTGAGAGTTTCAAGTTCTTTTTCTTGGGTCTTCAAAAGATTATCCTTTTCCTCTATGAGTTTTTGAAGTTCATCGATCTAGATGGATTTTAGACGTAGGAATGAAAATTCTACCAAATACAAAATTATTCATTAAATGGTAGATGTACCTACCTTTTCTTTATAACCATGAATTTCGGCGGCAGCAGAAGCCGACGTGGATGCGGATGCCTTTGCAACACCATTAGTAACCTTAGCCGCAGGCTTTGTTGCTGTTGAAGTTGGCTTGGTACCGACGGTTGTGGTTTTTGTCTTTGAGACGCTGGATGAAATGCTGGGCTTCTTGGCATGAGTGGAAGTCGTAGATCCGACGCTAGTTGTTCTCTTTGGGGTGGTTGTCGCAGTCGCAGAGGTCGTAGGAGTTTTTGGTGACTTTATCGTACTAGGGCGCGTAGTAGTTGTGCTAGTCTTCCTATCAGTTGCAGATTTCGTAGTAGTCGCGCTGACAGTTGGTTTTACAGTCTTTGTAGCAGTCTTTGTAGCAGTAGAGCTGCTGTTTTGACGGGTGGTCGACTTTGCGGGAGTCGAAGTCTTTGAGACGGATGGGCTGCGAGTACGTGTTTTAGTAGTGGTGGTTGTTGCAGACGTTGTAGTCTTTCCGGTAACACCCGGTTTTGGTCGTGTTTTTGTTGCTATTTTAGAGGAAGCAGTGGGTTTTGCAGACTTTTTCTCGTGTTCTTTTTCCTTGATATCCTCAGTAATAGGGCTTTTAGGAGGAGTGAGCGGTTCGGTAGGAGATTTGATGGATTCTTTACCTTCAGTAGCAACAGATTCACCAGAGATGGATCTGTTTTCGTGAGTTTCCTCGTGGGATTCCTCTTTGCCATCGGTTTCGGCAATCGACTCGTCCTCGGTATGCTCTACATGATCCTCGGTGTGATGTTCACTGGTCTCGCTGACAGCATGTTCAGTGACTTCAGTTTGATCGGATTCTTCGACAATGCCAGCATTTGTTTCGACAGTTTCAGCATCCTTGTGGTCTGATGCATGTGTTTCTTCGACAGAGCGAGTGGACGTAGTATGCTCGAATTTTTCGACGACCAGACCTTCGGGCAGTATATCGTCGGTGGTTGCGTTGTTGACAATTGTTGCTTGTTCGGTCTGTTGTGATTCAAGGAAAGTTTCATCATGTTTTATTTCCTCTGTCTTAATGTCGGCCTGGACTTTTTCAGAATCTACATTTTCAACTTGTACGACTTGGACGACTTCGACGACTTCAACGACTTCGCTGACGACTTCTTCGTGGTATGTATCCACGGTGGCGGCCATTATTACAGTCTATTCTTTTATTCAAAGTGAGATAGTAATTAGAAGTCACGTTTTAATGCTTCAGAGTTGATAGGATGATAAGAAGGTATCAAAGTTGCAAGTGAGTAGATGAGGACGCGACCGAGTATGTACTAGAGTAGTTGCGACGATTCTATATTTGTATTAGCGGAGATGTATTGTATAGAAAGGCGACTATTAGGATGGGCTTACCTTTGCTACCTTTGTAGATATAAGCTACTTGGGAAGGGATAGGGAAGGGGGATAATACAAGTGGAAGAGTGAGTAGACGAGGTAAACTGTTGCCTCTTGACGAAGCACAAAAAGTAGAGGATGCTTTCGACGGGGGCAGTAAAGTAGTAGATGAGGGGGGCTGGTTGTGATGTGTGTGTAATTTGCCGTTTGGGGTAAGTGAGGATTTGATCTGTCGAGCAAAGAAGGGTTAGAGTGACAAGTGCAGTGGGAACACAGTATAAATTACAAGTCTGTTTGATGTAATGATGTGTTTGATATGTAGTTGATGTGGTTGATGTGCATTGTGTTCACAGAAAAAAACTTCAATTGAACTGAAACCCATTGTCTTGAAGTGACGATAGATTTCACAAAGAACAAAATACGAGCAGATTATATTATGGTATTAGTATATATTTTATTATAGTAAAAAGATGTAAAAGATAAACAAGATCCAGTTTACATGCAGTGTATCCGGGATAGATACTCTTTTTTTTTTTTTTTTTCACTCTTCGTCTATAGTGCTGTCGATATGTACTAGACAGAGCTTAGATAGATAGCATCACATCACACATACTAATACACATATAACATAACGCACGTAACATCACACACACATACACATAGCGTATAAACAGGACATACACACACAGAACATACAGATACACATAACATACAAATACACACATACACACACACACACGCACATTCGCCAACTCTCATTATCCCCATCTCCCGTTTCCCTTCTCCCTCCGATACTAACCGTTATATAGAAGGTTACTATCACGTGACCAAATATTCGGCAATGTTTATCTACAATACTAAATGAATGAAGCAATGATCGGATGAGGGAGTGATCGGATGTAGATTAATGCGGATGTTGTCATTTGGGGGGAGGACGGGGAAGGGGGAAATAATTAATGGCTGTATGACTGGAATGGGAATAGGGGAATTGAAATAATTGTAATAATAATAATAATAAATAAATTAAATAATTATAATTATAACAATAATAACAATTGTGACGATATTGCAGTTGAAAATAGCGGTGATGGTGTAGATGATATTAATATTAAAATGTTTAAATTAATTTCCAAAGCGAAGAAACGATGTTTGTGTGAAACGGTAATGAAAAAGAACGACAAATTAAGACAAGCATTAAAAGCACGATGATAAGATGGTAAAATAGAGTTGTCTATTAAACATGGGGTACGTGATATAAAGACCCTGCGGGATAATCGATAAATGGTTCTTCTGGAAAAGAATCTCGTATCTACATCTCTCCATCTCCATCTCTTATACGTTTCATGTATGTGTACTGTGTATATATATGCACATATCTACGATATGACGTCTCAATTATAATTCATATTGTTAATGCTTGCATCATTCCTACAATACTACTACAATGTTAGTATTTCTCTAATCAAACTCTTGGCTATGCCTTTGCCTCTTCTCTCTCTCTTATTGCCTTCTTTTGTTCAAAAGCTACACACGTGATATCCTCTCCTTTCCCCCTCTATTGTTGTACAAGGCTGTATACGTTCTTTTCAAACATCAGATTCTTGCGTTTTGCATTCTTATGTTTTTTGACGTTTACACAGCCTCCTGCTCCTCACTTGCGCCACTCTCACATCCAATCAACCAACAGTGGCTGTTCTGGAAAGGCTTATATTAACATTACTAATAACATTTCCAAACTAATTAACTGCTTCTCATTCAAAGGGGTCATTATGTTTACCAAGTTTCCTCATTCTCTCTGATTTTCCATATGTTTATTCACAATATGGCAATCCGTACTACATTTGTAGAATGAATTAATCGGCAAAGCCATATGAGAATTTATTCAAATTCATTGTACAAAAGGAGATAGAGGCCGTGTAGTTGACTACGCCTATTTTAACTAAGTTTGATTCAAGGGTTCTCGGGCACTTTCTACTCTTTTTCATTCTTAAAAGACCCCGTTCTAACACTCGAGCGCATAGTGAAAAAGACGCTCGTCCGCTGCTCTTTTCCCAAAAATAAATATCTATACAACGTTGCAGATTTTTCATTGATTTGATTCGAGAAATATAACGGCAATTTAGTCCGAAACCGAAGAGCATGGCACATTTCGGTGACTTCAACTCAATATGCGAGACAGCTGCCCTCACGGTATGTCCTCTGGTAGGCACAAGCCAGGGAATTCAACCAACTTGCTACTCGAGAAACGTCGAAATCGGTGGAACTTTGATCTTTCAACCAGGTAAATAGGAGGAAACCCCCCTTCCGACTGTGAGAGCGAAATGAAAGAACGTCGAGTGAAAGAAAACAGTACTTGCTCCCCTTCTATCACACTAAATCATGTCAGAGATCGAGAGCGATACAATAATTTCTCAAGTTCTTCTTTACTCATGCGTGTCTGTGTATTTGTATGTGTGTCTGTTGACATCTCTACTCTATACAGCTACTCTTATTATCCACGTGATTGCACTCATAATGACGACTATCATGATTATTCATATCAAATCTAAATATACTGCTGTCGGTAAGTATGAACTCGACTCGCAGCATCGTTTGCATGTTTCGTGAGCATTCGGCTAAATCTTGTGATTGTGTTTGATGAATAATAGGTCGAAAGGAGATTGTGATGTTCTTTTACTCTTACATGTTGCTTACATTCCTGGAGTTCTTGTTGGTGTCGGGAATCATTCCAACCGCATCAAATGCTTACTCTGTGAGTATAATAATTTCGGATCATAGGCACTTGCGCTCAGTCAACCGGTTAATTAGATGAAGCCTTTTGCTCGAGTTGTTATCGTCGACTGATTAATTCGTTTCCCCCAACAGTACTTTGTAGCGGCACACGTTGGTCTCACCACAGTAACGTTTTGGATACTTTTACTTAATGGATTTGTCGGATTCCAGTTTGCCGAAGATGGTACTGCATTATCGCTCTGGGTAAAGTATCGAAAAAAAAAAAAAAAGGGAAAGGAAAACTGCATTAAACAATGGGAATTATATACGATCACCAACTATTTTGATGACTTGACATTTTTTTTCCATGTTCTAACGTATTCTCGCTTTTTCTCACTATATAGTCAATCCGAATTTCATCAATTGTACTCTTTAGCGCAGTGTATTTTGTAGCGATTGCAACATTCCATAGTATCGGTCCATTCAACAATACAAGTCCGACGGCGCTCTGGATCGTAATGTACGTCTTCAATGGAGCAGCTCTCGTCATCTACGTTGCATTACAAATCGTTCTCGTCATCAAGACTCTCGATGATCGTTGGCCGTTGGGTGACATCCTCTTTGGCATTACTTTCTATATCATTGGACAAGTAACAATATACATATTCTCCGTCAGAATTTGCGACACAGTTAAGCATTATATTGATGGTTTATTCTTTGGAACCATTTGCACACTGTTGGCCGTGATGATGGTATACAAATATTGGGATTCAATTACAAAGGAAGATTTGGAATTCTCTGTCGGAAGTAAACAGAACGTATGGGAGGTTAAGGAATTACTTGTTGAGGATGAACTGGCTTATTCGCAACAAGGATATGGTGGATATGGACAGCAATCCTTTGGCGGATATCCTCGTTAGAAGACATTGAATGTCAGATCAAAGAGGAGAAAGAAGAGAAAGGGGATAGTGAACTATAAAAGCGGTTGTTCTGATTCCCCCTAGTCTAATAAACATTTTCTTTGTATTGGCTAGGTGTTAAGTATTTTTAAGAGGTTTCGTTTGTATTTTTGTTGGTTTTTTGTATTAAATTATTTTTCACAGCAAATCTTTGATTTGTCAATTAACAAACTTAATTAATATCGGACTGTGAGATCAAAAAAGAGAGTACATGTGATGATATGAAAGAGGGAAAATAAGAGAAAAAGACGTTGGATATGAATACGACGGATCTTTTTTTGCGGATTGATTGATTTTGCAAGTTCATACAATTCGTAATAATAAGAATTTTCTCGATAATGTCACCAGTGACCATGCTCGATAAATAACAAAGGATTAATATTGATAATTCTATACAATCGTAACATTGCCGAACATTGAAACGTACTAAATGGTCAAATTGAGATACTAACTTAATATGTGAAATAATCTCATGATTGATTAATTACGCCCTACGCTCTTGGCACCATCTCTTAAAAGTCACAGAACAAGGTGAAATTCGAGTAATAGCGGTTTTTTGATAAAGCCATCGAGCTACATTGCATTATTGACAGACACGTAAATCGCAGACCCAGAGGTCATTATAGGCACGTATACAAGACGCGTATTTCACTATTACGATTCGACGAGTATTGTATGTTGTCCCTACTCGAAAGTAATATATTATTTGTATGAAAACTTTAAAATACGTTGATTTTTCCTCCCCGAGCAAATGTTAGAAATGAGCAGTGTCTGTGATTGACTCTTTCAGAGTTCAATAAATATAATTGCCAAGTTATGCGGACGTTTCAGGATACACTTTAACTAAACCCAATACTAAAAGGAAAAGCGGGTGCTAAGAAGAGAACGTCACATTAGCGTTGCATTAGTTCAAAAGAAGAGAAGGCTATTTTCCTATTGTACGCTTCTCAATTATTCTCAGGACTCAGTGTGTCTTGTCTAATGCTCGTTTATTGATTCATGTTTTCCGTTTTTTTGTAAATATCTGAAGAGCTAGCGTTAAAACACAAAAAAAATGACAGTTTCTTTCTCCAGCCTTTTCTTAGAAGCATTTACTTGACGTGCAGACTTCTTTAACATGGGAAAATATGGAGAATTGTGATAATTATGGCGTTTTTTATAAATATTTGGGTTAAAGAAATGCAACATCATGTAAACCAACAGAATTTTTCTCAGTAAACTTTCTGAATATTCAAGTTGTTTTTTTTTATCAAACTTTGTTTAAAATTACTCTTACTATTATGCGTGTTTAGAGGCTTATGGGCATCCAATTTATCGATTGGAGCAATCGATTAACTAGATTTCTAATCAGTTATTACCGAATTACGTTCATCATTGTTTTTTTTCTTTAGTTCTTGATAGTCAATGCCACTATTAAAATAACTGGTCGCTAGTGTCTTGAATTTAGTCCTAAAAGGCTTGTTATTTTTTTTGAAGATATGCTTATATTTGAGTGTCGCTGGTAGTGAATTGAGATGTTTAATTAATGAATGCTATTGATCATCTCTTTCTCAACGAGTGTAAAGCTAGAAGTTTCTAATTTTCTTCACGGATATAAAATAAGTTTATTTTAATATGGAAACGCATTTAGAATTATTCAATATTATTGTTAATATCAAAAATGTTACAGTATTACGCGCTCTCGGTTTAGTTGAGCGTACACTTGTGTCAAGAAATTCATTCGACTATAAATAACGCTTTACTGGAGCAAGACTGGCAGAAAATCTCAAAGCAAGACTAACGTAGTTTTAAGTTTATTATCTGAAACGTCTACGGTGAAGTATGGGCCCACCAAAGGTTACTTGGATTTCCGCGGTAAAAAACCAATAAGATAAACGACAGAATTAAGAGAAAACGCGACGCGAAGCAGATTTACCCACAGATCGGACGAAGATTGATGTAATAATAGCAATCGATTATTTATATATGATATTGTCGTTATGACAAGTGCACTTTCTTATTAAAAGCCGTTGTTTTACGAATAGATTTTTAAATGTTGGAAATAACAATATCTGTCTTTTCAGAGCTAACAATACACATCGAAATAATTAAATACAACCGTTTATAAAATGATATTTCCCGACGAGCAAATAATCGCACTTGATTACGAAAAAATAAACTGTTTTTAAAATAAATTTGCTCTGAATGTCCAAGTTTGAGCTTGTTTTTTTACGATAAACAGAGTCTGTAAAATGTTGTCCACTGTTATTAAAACCAACTTTGGTCATCTTCTGCTTATATTAGTTGTTGCTGATTAAATAGTACACACGGAGGTAAATTTTTAAAACGTAATTAGATTTTGAGCGTAAATTATTAATAAGAGATTGAAAGAACACGTTTACGTAAACGAGAAGCATATTCGCCAAAAGAAAATTTATTAATAGATTTTCACAAGATTAAAGTTAAATACAAATGGGAATAATATAAAGTTTATTTCCTACCACATTTCGTCAATAAAACCTTGTTTTCCGCAAAATTTCTTGCTGAAACCACGCTAGTTTCACGCGTATCCCACATTGGATTGAATGTCAAAACTCTTTGTGTATGAAAATAGAATTTACACCTTGTTTACTGTTTGAAGTTTTCAAATTAATATGTGGTGTCTATGCCTTATTCATGAACGACTACGTATCGGAAAAACTTGCAGCTTTTTGAGATTAAGTTTGCCAGGCCAGAACATTCGGATTGACAAAGATTCATTGATGCAAGAAGTATAAAGCTACGCCTTGAGACTATCAATTATATTTGTTTCAGTATCATTCATTCATGCATACATGCATTCATTCATTTATCAATAAGAATGTCCTTGTTTCAATACGAATAATTCTTAAAAATATCACCCAAAACGCCTTTCTGTCAAGACGCGAGACGCTGATCCCAACGTCCGATAGTAGAAAGGGATATTTTCAAGTCACACTCCCTTTTCTCCCCTGGTCTAAAAATATAAAACACAAAATACGAAAGTAGAAAAGCTGAGGCCCCTGCCCCTTACCCCTGAGATTTTATGTGGCTTCGAATTGGCTGGATGTCAGCGGGTCTTATTGGTAACACCTGTGAGTAATAATAATCATCAGCAGATAAGAGCTTTTTTTTTTGTGACTGCATCGTACAACACAAGGATAAGTTCTATGGTGATTATCGCCCAACCGGGGCTGCAAAAGGCCGAGAATTGAATGAATGATACATTGCGCGCTGAGTACGATCATGGCAATGCAATGCAAGTGGATAGGGCCATTTTAGAACGTCTTACACTTTTGATAATACGCCATAATGAAGCCATATAATCATGACTAAGCATATTATGTGCATTCGTTGAGCTCGGGTTACTTGACAGTGTTGATCCCGTGAACACTTACTCGAACCGATAAGGCATGTGTAATCTTTCGATGAAGGGAAAAAAAATGATGAACACGATTGGAAAGAGCAATATAATTAGAAATGCATAGATTGAATGTTATTCGAGAAAATGATTAGATTGATATTACAAAGGTGATTGTAGTTTAGGCTTTTTTTTTTTTTTTTGAACCGAGGTACAAAAAGAATAAGAAGGTAACGTTAATTGTGTGTCTGTACTATCGTGACCGGATGATGTAGCCCGCAAAAAAAAGAAAAACGAATGCATAAGGGAAGGTGGTGAAATCAGGTTGGAAGCACAGTGAGAAAAGAGGATGGAGAAAAAAACCGAGTGTGTATGTCTAAACAAGTAAATTGCGCGGGAGATCGATCCAGGACCTAGCTGCGTGTTAAAAGGGACGGATGGTAATCATTGGCTGGAAGAGTGAACATCTCATGAGTTCATATTATTCTTTTCACCTTATTCATTTGTCATGTGATAATAGCGTGCTGTATAAGAATGTGATGTTGAGTGCTGTGGGGATACAAACACATTTAGAGTTTTTGATATTTTATAGGTGATAAATATTGCGTAATACCAACTCTGATATCCAATCGAAAATGGCATAACAATGATACTTTGTGATGATTCTTGGTATTAGTATTAATATCAATAATAATAATAATAACCATACACACAAACCCATACATACCCCCCTAAATAGACACACCCTTTTTCTACCCCCTAATAATAGAGTTTAGTTTGTTTATCGTTCTATTTCTCTTTTCCTCTCCGAAATTCTTAATTTAAACATGTTGTTTATTAGATTGTATATTCTATGACCCTTTTTTATCGGTGGAAAAAAGGAGAAGCCCGAGGTGAAAGAATTAGGTAAGAGAAATGTACAGCAGTGAATGTTTTTTTTTTTAATCAACCGCCTCCGAAACAAATTCCGAAAGTATAAACAAGTGCGTGTGTGTATGAATTACGATAGTTGTTGTTCACATTACATTGCTTTGTAACTCTTACTTTATCAGGATTATCATTGAACCTTATTCCAGGGGGGTACAGTTATACCTCCCCCACATCTATACGCTCGAATTATGATGGAATTCTTTCGAGTACAGCATAAGAAAACGGAATAGTACAAAACTTATCAACATTCATAATTGAATGAAAGTACATTATGGTTAATAAGTTCATACATATGAATACAGACTTGGTACTTAAAAAAAGAGCTTAACAAGGAACATAAAGTTAATTAAGGTGGTAGTAATATGTTGGTATTAAGGTAAGGTTAACCAAAAACAATAACATTGATACCAATGAAAATAGTAAATCATAATACTAATACCAAATTCGCCAATAATACTGTTTGCATACTTACACTTTTGTTGGTTAATTCTTTATTCGATCAAACAGTATGGAAAAAAGTTTTTGAAGAAAACCTGTTTCTTATATTATTGTGTTGCGGTTGCTGCTGCTGTTGTTATTGCTACTGTTGCTACTATTGTTGTTGTTGTTTACTGTTTGCTTTGCCGCTGCTTACTACTTGCTGCTTACTGCTTACTACTTGCTGCTTGCTACTGTTGCTGCTGCTACTGTTGCTGCTGCTACTGTTATTGCTGCTGCTACTGTTGCTGCTGTTGCTACTACTGTTATCATTATCATTATTATGATAACGTCCTAATTATTATCGTTGTGTTAATACAACTACATTACCGTTATTAGAATTATTAGTGTCCAATCTCCTTATCCTGTTATACTGTACTCCGAAACGGGGAATGTACTTGACGGGGACGAATAAAAAGGGAATTAAACATAAACAAATCACAGGACAATAATATGCCTGTATCAAGTAATAACAAAGTGTGGTTAGCTTTGTGACGAGTTCTTTTCATCTCAAAAAGTACTTTGCGAGTTGTTCTTATTAGCACTGCGTAATATTAGATTACCGATTGATATAATTAATTAGGAAAATAACTTCATTTACACACAGTTATGGGAGGGGGGAGGCGGTAAACATGTTTGATGCTAATATGAACAAATCAGTCCACGGTATTCTCACGATAATAAACTGCTGACAGAAAGCCTTTGTTTATTTCTGCAAAAAAAAAAAAATTAAAAACTTGCGTGATAAGCTTCTTTGAGTACACGTGATGAGTGGGGGGGTGGGAGTGAGAGAAAAAAAAAACACATATTATTATTATTATGAATAATGTAATGTTGAAAAAGTATTGTTGACAAGTTGGTTATTGTTGACTGTCTAAATGCATGTAATGTTTGATTACGTTATTTCTATTCTCATGTGGGATGTGTCGATAACGGTTTATATGTGTGGAGACCAATCAGAAACCCGTTTTGACATGAGATGAAAAGGAGAAAACACACAAGTATCAATGATTACGCGTAAGGATGACCGAAATATTAATAATAAAACATTTTATTTGTGGTGGAGATGTTGAGTTTCGAGATTATTGTTGTCTATTTCTAGAATTCTCGTAATGGATCAGTCGACAGTCGGAAGCATGCGTTCTCGGGCATACGCAACCTATCAGAGTATGCTTTGAACTATTTATTATCATAATTTCACTATCAATTATTAATATTAATCCCATATCATTCCCATTTATTCCTTGTATGCTGGTTATAACAGCTTGTGTGCGCACATGCCAATGTCTGTGTTATTATTATCACCATTGCTGCCATTGCTACCATTGCTACCACTATTACTATTATTATATCATTGCTATTGCTATTGCTACGCTATTACCGTTACCCTAACCCTAATCCTATTATTAACAAAAGCCTTGGCGTCTTCTGAATGCCTATATGTTTGTCGTCTTGTCTATCAATTTGAAATTTTTAGCCAATGGTGTTTTTGGAAAAAGCGGTAGACTCTTTGTAATTGGACCCTTTCACCTCTATTAATCCACGTGGAAATAAATGTTGGATGACATTTAAGTTTAGAAAGAAACAATATCGGAAACAATAAACATATGGAACAAATTGTTTATTCATAAATATATTTGCCAAAGAGACGAAAAAGATTGCAATTGGTAAAAAAAAAAAAAAAAAGGTCAAACAATCGCAAGTTTGGAAGAAAAAAAAGAGTATAATTAGCGGCTAACCAAGTAATTCTAATGTCATACAAGTCACCGAAATAGTAAAGGAAGCACATGAATAATATAACATATTTTTAATATCGTTCTATCAATTCTTCTTTCATGACGTAACTTCTCCACACTACAAACTCCGAAGATCTTTCTATTCTTTTCTGGTCAAACTTTGCTTTGTGTGACGACGCATCTACCCCACACACAGCAGAATTTTCTCACTCCTTCATTCCGAGTGGAGGTATTGTATAGAATGGGAAGGGGAAATGTGAAAAGGCGTACAATGGGCGAAATGGAGTGATGTGGAGGAGTTTGGTAGGATAACAGTAATAATATTTGTGTATTGCTGTATTGTTTACTTACGGTTAAATGATGCGTTATCAATCGCTTCTGCGGTAAAAGTGTCTATTTTTTCTCGCTCTCTGTTTCTCTCCTTCCTCTTTTGTCTGTCTGTGGATTATGGGCTAGTATTGGGATTATTACGATTATTATGATTATGATTGTTGTTGTTATTGTTGTTGTTATGTAATCAATCACACTATATCAGTAAAAAAAGATAAAAAAGAGAAACTCCATTCAAGATGTAAACGCAAGTCAGATGATCGAACTAGCTGGTTTTTTTCAAGACTACTCGTTTCCCATTTAGCATAAAGATCAAACGCCCAATTACAGGATTGAATTTACCAAATGACAAGTGAGACCATGCCACACTTGATAACGTACTGTAAAATAGTATAAATAAATAAAGATGTTCGGGTAAATGTGCGCATAATGGAGATTTTATTGATAATGAGAAAAAAAGGATCACTAATTGAAATAATTTATGTGTGATAGAATACTACTGGTAGTCTATTTATTATCAGTAATATATTTATAATACATTGCCATTTAAGTTACCTGTAATCTCGGAATGATTCAGTACTGTTTTTGTATTGAACAAAAGATTCGGCAAAAGCAGACCGATATGGCGCATCAAATAAAGTAGTTTTATTTATACATAAGTTGTCCCTATTGCTTATGCATGAAACAGGTGAAAATTGCCAAAAAAGTTAACTCATAAACGGCTAAAGGACAATAACATGACTGTGAATTGCAGCTCTCTTTAGATTTTTCTTCCATAGAATCAAAGATAGGACGTCAGGATGAGCGATAACGATGTTGTACTAACTCAACTAAGCGACACAGCGATTGTGACTATGGCTATTAGTAGTATGTGTAATAAAATAAAAGCCAAACACTGTTTTCATTCACAGAATTTGTCCGTTCCTTGTAATCTATTTCCGTTAGATTTTTTATTTTACTTTCTGTTGTTTATTTTTCACACACTATGCAAATTTTAAGCCGAGTTACCCGCAAAAAAAAAGTAATCATAAAGCAAAAAGGGTGATGCGGGTATATACCAGACCAAGCAAGAAGCGTTTCAAAATATACACTGTTGTGTATATGCGTGTCACTTTTCTATTCAAAATACTAACTATTTCAGCAATGGAACACAGGAATCTAAATATGGTCGATGGAACCACCGAAATGTTGATTTGACACTTGACAGTAAACAAAACGAGAAATAGAGGGGGGTAAGCTCTTTGTAAGATGAATGATAACGTATAAACAACTATCTACATCATAAATAGCAATTATAATGTAACATTGAAATAATGTGCACAGTATAAAAAAGATTAATTTTAATATACAACATCTCCCCTATTTTATTGATATATATGTATAAATATATACATATAAATACATACGCATACATACAGTCGACTGTTACACCACCGATATTTAAATATGCCAAGGTGATTGTAACAAGTTTTTATCGAAATTTAGAGAATGATGGATGCATTTAGGCTGAATGAATGAATGATCACACATTAAGCATTTCATACAAGCCCGTTTGACAATTATAGTCATTATTATTACATCAGGTCGGCTCGGGTCAGGTCAGGTCAGGTCAAACCCCCACCCCATCATTTCTTGACCTTGTTCATCATTGATTCGGATATCATTATATTAGTTGCACATCGCTAAAACGGGAGGGGGGGATTGGCTACATTGACGGCCACAGATACACACAGATACACACATACACACACATATACGCATACGTCTACATCTACACACACACAACACACATTCGGCACACATTCGACACACATTCGACACATACACACTCGACACATACAACACACACACTCGACACAACACATTCGACACAACACATTCGACACAACACAACACACACACTAATTAATTGCCCAAACTCTGATAACAACCATAGTTCGCCATTTCGTTCGTTTACCATGTGCAGTAATTCCATTCGGAAGCTTACATCATAACCCTTTATGATGCAAATCATTTTGTGTCTAATAGCTTATTCGTATCTAATGTTGACAAGTGACATAATGGTATTACTATTAATAATGTCATATGCCAAGCCTTACATTAAATAGTCACGTATAAATATTCATCCATATGTGTCGATCAACAACTACGGTAATGAGTAGGCTATGTGCGTATTGCATCATACGATAACAAAATATCCCGCGGGGACGCACGAACGAGTTAAAAATCATGTCACCCCAAAAAGTCGCAGTAATCATGATCGTGTTCAAAATAACATACGTTATCATGTTTACCTTACCTATCATATCATCAATCTATATCAATTATACCACATCACCTATCATGTTTAAAAAAAAACCATATCACTCTTTTACTTTCTCACGTAATACAATCAATCATAAATAAACCAACTCAAACCTTTCAGAAAAACATCACATTACACAGCATATGCCGGAAGTGAGTCATAGTGAATGAACCACACTTTGCATCGCATCTGCCGAGTTCCCTGCCTTGCCTTGCCTGCTGCTCATAGAGACAATCCTTTCAAATTTAGCCGAACAAGCACAACAAGAAAAAATATAGTAATGACAATAGCAAGAGATCTTGCATCAGTTATTCATAATTACACATATACATAAACAAGTATGCCACCAATCGACAATCCCCGATAAAAACCCAAAGCAAGTTTTTCTGTTCGAGTCACTGCCCCCCCTCCCCTCTCCTCACATCCCCTCACATCTTTTTTTTTTTCAACTTATCCTCCCCTTTTTCCCTATTTTTACAAGTTTTAGAACCCGTTTATCCAACCCTCCCCCCTTTGTATCATTCGTTATTCCATACATATAACCCCTTTTTTTCTAAAGGCCTCAAACAAAACACGCGGGGCATTTTTCGCCCTTGTCCGAAACAATTACGAAAACTGACACAGCAGCAAGGGCCACATAGGAGCAAGCATCGCAGTAGTTTAATTGATACAATAAGTGAAAATTACACAATAAACAGCTTGTGATAAGCTACTTGTCACTTTGACGAAGAAGGTCGAGGCGAGGGGGGGGGGGAGTGTGTGTGTATGGCAAATGAGACCAGATGAGAATGAGAATGAGAATGAGAATGAGAATGGAAATGACAATGATGAGAAAAAAAAACCCCGCAAAGTGGCAAAAATCTTTGTACAGGAAAATCATGTTTATTTCATTGCCAATTTAGACGCGACTCTTTAAAATACAGACTAATACTGTCTCTTTTCAACCCTTTGACCACTTTGTACCACATAGACTATAGACACGTGAACTGATTCTTGCATTATCACAGTGGTAGGTGTGATAACGGATAATGCATTGAATATATAATAATAATGTATGTGCGTTGTAGAATACGAATTATACATTTACCCGTTCAACCTATCACCAAATATGCATTTCTCCTGGAAACACTTGCTGACTTTTCCCCCCCCAGGCATAGTTCATAAATAAAAAAAATGCAACACCAACTTCGGGACTCCTACATCAATGTTTCCACCACCCGAGCGGGTTCGGGCTTTACCCGCTGCGAAAAGGAAAAAAAAAAAAAGAGTTTTATTTGATTGTATGCTCTGTTCTCCGAGATGAAAGTGGATATTAGATTTTGTAGATAATGAACTTTAAAATAATGAATAATCTTGTGTAAACTATATTCTATGCATATAACTTTGGAAATGTACTCACATCGCGCATACACATACACATACACATACACATACACACACACTTACACACACTTACACACACACACCTATTTTTCTTTCTTAATTAAACCAAGTATAACAATCGCCCCAATCGTACTATATTTATTCATGCATATTTTGTCAGATGTTTGATTGTATGCGTCTGTCTTATTAAGCGATTGTCTCGAAATGTTTTGGCTGGGTGGTTGTTGTTGTTGTTGTTTACTGTTTGCTTTGCCGCTGCTTACTACTTGCTGCTTACTACTTGCTGCTTACTACTTGCTGCTTACTACTGTTGCTACTGTTGTTGCTGTTGCTGCTGTTGCTGCTGTTGTTGTCGTTGCTACCGTTGTTGTTGTTGCTGTTTGCGCTTTTCTCATTGTCACGAGAATGCGGGGCAACAATACTGAACAAGGAGAAGAAGGATAATGTGTGTGGGTAAGGGATACATAGAATGAAAGGGGGGGAAATAGAATTTACAAAGCAATCTGGTGATAAATATAGAATTCAATATAGTTAATATTTTGATACGGGTTAACAGATTATAAATAAAGTAATTTATGTATAACAATAACCTTAGTTTTCGTGTGTACGATATTGTAATGGTTTATCGTATTACAAATTTGGGTTTGTTCCGGGAAATTTAGGATTCGAAAAAAATACAAACTTTCCATCTCCGTTTCTAAAAATATACAAGTGATCTTATTGTATCTCACAGCGTTATATCGGTGATGGAACAAGAGAAAAAAATTTTTTCTATGGCTGGGTCATTCTATTGCCCATCTTTTTCTCCCTTTTAGTTAGGACAGACACATCGCGAACACTAGACGTGCATACAGACGTTAGCATATATACATGTCTAACTTATTTGTCAGTCTTATAATGTAGATTGCATAATTACTCAACCGGACCCAACCCTAACCCAACGCAACAACCGTCGCACTGAATGCACAGTAACACTAAATAGTTACAGCCCGTAGTTAGCCCAATAATATAAATATCTGATGATTATTGTAATGATCAAGTCTCGTGGCATCGCCTCGTGCAGCACAGTCAGGTGCTTTTGATGCTGGACTGCGCCGAGATCCTGCATTAGAGAAAATTGGGGCAAGTGGAAAAAGGCCGAACAAAAAGATTGATAACAGTGATCATTATTAGCATTAGATTGGGTCGGCATGTGGGTGGAGGAGAGTGGCGGATAGGCAGAGGAGGCAGATAGGCAGAGGAGACGGAACATTGGTCATCAGATGTTGTATGATCACATTTGCATATGGAACATATCCTTGCTTGTATAATTAATTATAACTCATGTTCACACCAGTTGGGGGAGGTGGCTCAAAGAATGGATGAGTAAAAATGAGATCATGCTCATAATCAAAACAATCTGTGGTAATTTTAAATGAACAAGGCATTACAATCAAATTATATCAATTATTTCATATTATCTCACGTATGCAATAAATATAATTATTTTTTTTCTTGCTTTTTTTTTTCTCGTTCCATAGCAAATGGCCAATCATTCATCATAAATAAATGATTTTATGCATTTTATTTACTTACACTAATCAACAAGTAAACATCATATTATTCGTTTTACTTTAAACATCTATTGATGGACACGTCATCTGGTAAACGCCTTGGCGTCAAAATTCGACAACATCCGAAGTAAATCGCAGTAAAAGGGAAATGCAAGCCGTGACAAATGCATATTCTTGTGCGTGTGTGTGTGTGTGTGTGAGAGAGAGAAAGAGGGACGGTTTGCAGAGTACAGATCTAGAATGGTAAATCGAAGAGTTTCGGGGCTTGATAGCAAAAAAAACAAATATGACAATAATAGTATGAAAAGCATTATTATTGTCTATGGTTAAACGACAATCATAGTATGATGTCAACATTCTTTTTATAATAATCGTCATCATCATCATACATATTCGCCCCCTTGCTCATGTTCCTTTGTTCATAAAGTTTATACACTCACCCCCCCTGTTCTATTGTCGGCTTTACGGTTTTTGCAATGACCTTTCCTTACTTCCATAATAGTACTGACTTTTCATTCTCCCCAAAACTGACAACAATAGCCGACGGTTCCTCTTGTATAAACATTGTAAGCATGTGGTGTTGAATTTGGTGAGAAATGGGCGGATAAGTGTAATATGTAATTAATTGTACAAAGACTTATTGGATAAAGATGGGCAATTGTAGACATTAAAGAAGTAATATGATAATGATAATAATAATAATAATTGATAATGATAATGATAATAATAATAAGGAGAAGGATGAGTATCAGCGGCAATAGCGGCAGTAGCGGCAATAGCAGCAGCAGCAGCAGTAGTGGCAGCACAGCAAATAATAATAGCAAAATAGTGACAATAGTTACAAATAGTGACAACAACAACAGGTAACGAACAGGTAACAGCAACAACACAACAACAACACAACAACAACACAACAACAACACAACATCAGCATCAGTATCAAACATCAGCATCAGCAATCAGCAGCGGCAGCAGCAGCAACCAGCAGCAGCAGCAGGCAGCCAGCAGCCAGCAGCAACAAGCCGTGACAGTAATAGTAACCAGTAACAATAACAGTAACAGTAATGGTAACAGTGGAGCAGAGTGGCAACAACACAATACAACACAGCACAGCACAAAACAGCACAATAATAGATATATTATCAACAATGATATAAAATAATATCAACAATAAAATTACTATTAGTTTGAGCGCTCTGCTATTATATTATCGTCATCTGTTTACAACTATGACTTATTCTGCTTAGACTGTCTCATGCACGATTAGTAAATATGGAATGCGCAGCGGGAGTTGTGGAACGGCTAAGGTTTTACTTTACCGACATTTCTATATTAGCGAGCATGTGGCTTGGATTAGATCCGGAACGATTTGAGTTATTAAAAACTAATGAAAAAAGAAAAGGGTAAGATGAATTGTACGGAATACAAATGAGTTGGAACACACAGTTTAGGTTTATTGATACGTGCAGCCAGAGAGTCTATTGCCGTGAGTCTATTGCCGTTAGTCGTATCTTGTATCTATTTTAGTTGTTATCATTTGATTCTATTATTAAATGCAATGTGGCACATGTTTTCTGTCTTTTCAAGCATGCGGCGTATTTTTAAGTAAGGGGAGTGTGTATGTGTATGTGTATGTGTATGTGTATGTGTATATGTGTATGTGTGTGTGGGGTGAGGGGGAGAGAGGGGAAGTAAAAAAAGCTTGTATTGAACTAAATATGGATATTTTTATCCGGGAATGAAAGCCTAATTGTTATTATACACGGGAAGAACAAGTACTTGTCAAAAATAGAGCACGTTAATGGATAAAACGAATTTAGGAGTGAAAGTGAGGTTTTAGAATGTTTGAAATGGTGTGTGTGGTATATAGTGTATAGTATATGGGTATGAGGTTTCGGTAGTATGAGATGGACATGTGTAATTGTGATGTCAACAAGTAATTATCACAAGTGAAAAGATTTGTCATCATTCCGCGATGTTGTCCCATTATCTATCACTACTTATCACGACCCAATCGTTCCTATACTTGTTCTTGTATTATCATTTGTTGATGGTGCTACTTCATAATCTTTTTCCGCCAAAAAGCTTTCCAACGTGTGTGTCCAATTGTAACCTCTGCATTGTTTGTACTGGTCTTATTAGTTATGGCGTACGAAATATCTACCCTAATTGGGAGACATGAAAATCCAAGGCAAGGCAAACAACAACGTAATAAATAACAATAACAATAACAATAAAAATAAAAACAACAAGAGCAGCAGCAGCAACAACAACAACAACAACAACAACAACAACAACAACAACAACAACAACAAGAACAACCAGAACAAGAATACCAGAACAAGAAGAAGAAGAAGAAGAAAAAGAAAAGGAACGACAACATCAACAACAAACATAGCATAAATAAGAATAGTAACAATAAAAATAAAATCAAAGTAACAGTAACAGTAACAGTAACAGTAACAATAACACACCACTTAATAGCAACTTCGCATATCGCATCATCGCCCGCATCATCGCCCGCACCACATCAAATGGAAAAACGTTAGTTGTCTATAATAGTTGTGGGTTGTATATATTTGTGTACATCAATATCTCAAGTCGGTGTTCCGGCTACTGTTCGATTGTGATACATAATAGTACATACAAATTGTGCGTCTTTCTAACAAGTTCTCATCTATAAAGTTGGGGGGAGGGGGTGTGGTTGAGGAAAGGAAAAAGCTCAGCCAATTCGCCAATAACAAACACATGATTGATTGGCAACAAAAAAAAAAAAAGTCTTGTCTGCTTCTTTTTCATTTTAACATTCTTGTAACCTTCCTTGTTATTAAAGACGACACCTTTTATTCGTTCAAGGCTTCGCACACTTGCACACTCTTGCCCATAACAATAAACAATATCGACTAGTAATACATTATGATTACAAACAGTATTATAGATTGTATTTCACTTTTGCGCAAATCGTCATGTTCAGCCAACCGTAGGCAATTAGTATTGAGGGGTGTGGAATAAGAAGAGGGTAACAAGATGGGGGGGATAAGATGGAATAGATGGGACAGATGGCAATGTAATAGTAATGTAATAGAAAATGTGATAATAATAAACGTTGTGCGGCTATATAATATGAATACTATGACTACTATATAACACTGTATAACACTGTATAACACTGTATAACACCGTATAACACCGTATAACACTATATAATATATAATATATAGTATATAATCTTATACAGTATGGACAGTAGTACAGTATATTTAGAGTATTTACAATACTTACATTATATATAATATCGACAATATAAATTATGTAACATGTGTGCACCATGACTTATCATTATCAAATGTATATTGTTTATATTGATCCGGCGTTTGCCTTATTCGATTAGACAGTGATGAGCGAAAACTGTCCAAACACACGTTTTTCCATGACAACGAATTCCTCCTCAATAATAGGGGGACATGGGAGTATTACGTAAAAAAGGGGAGTATGAAGGAATCTTTAAACTTTTAGAATGTAGTGTCAAAAGCAAACAAAGGCGGAGTTTGAAAGGAGATGAATGGAAATGTGGAAAATGCGGAGCAAAGTGTAGGAAATGTGGTCTCTGAATGAATGATAAGAAATAGTGTATGTAAGTAAGTAAGTAATGTATGTGTGTAAGTATGTATGTAAGTAAGTAAGTAATGTATGTACAGTGGCCTGCCAAAATTTTACGACCACCCGTGCCGATCATCACATTTATTATGAGTAGAAGCGATTTTCTATT
>CAJVPJ010000269.1:0-31327 GCA_910592205.1 Paraglomus occultum | reverse complement strand
TACATATTAACCTGTGTTGAAATTTTGCAGGAATGTAGCTCAATACAAGCGCAAACTACGGCTAAAGTTTCATAGAATTCTGATGTTTTTTTACGGAGTTATGCATGATCAACGAAAATTTTAAGGGGTGGTCGGAGACTTTTGGTCACCCACTGTAGCACACTTAAACGTTAATATCTCCCTATTGACAATGAACGCATTCTTAACATGACCTAATAGTCAGATCTGTATGTACATTATTTTTGATCTCTAAAAGCTTCGAAACTAATGTACAATGCTGACATGAAATTTTAAGAGGAGCAAAGGATACAAGCGCGTATTGTTAATTCAGCAGTACGAAACGACTACACGCAATTCCAACCATTACATTAGTGACAGCCACGAGTGTTCTTCCGTGCAATTCAGAGTTTTGAATTACGCGAAATAAATTAAAATGCTCTCGGATATTTACAGTCTGCAGCAGGAGGGAAGTATCAAATATATTGGCATGAAAAAAGAATTCAATAATGTGTTTATTATTATAGTAATTTATGCTCTATTTACGCACTTTCAAAAATAGAATATGGTTTTAAATAATGTTACACAAAGAGACTGGAGCCTGTACAAAATAAAACCCCCATGGACCTATTATTCCGTTACTTTCTCTGATGCGTGATAATCTAAAACAAGAAGAATTCGATAGTCCAATACAAACAGCAACAAGGTTTGACTCACATAGTGATTCGGAGAACGACACGCAATCCACGTCAGTAAAATACAACTCATCTTTTATAACTCGTCGAAAAAGCATACCCAAAGAGGCCCTCGGTTGCGACGACTCTGACAACAAGATGACGATTAATGCCAAACCTAGGAAGAAGCTATGGCTTCGGATAATGGCATTACTTGTCTTTTTCTTGTGTTTGGCGGTTTTCCTTGTGCCTAAAGAACGACTGAAATTCTCTCTCGATCAAGATGGTGAGTTTCATCAGTTCGCTCAATAGTAAAGTAACCGATAAAATGATAAGGAGGAAGCATTTCACAAATACTTTTTTTCCCTCATTATTATTCATTACCAACACGTAGACGGAATATTCGATGACGACTTGCCAGGTCCAATCTCAGATTCAGATCATCAAACGGATGATACCACATCCGCACCCCAAACGACCACATCGCCACTCACGACATCTCATTGCAAAAAACCATATCCTGGTCGCCCATTGATCCAATACGCTCTCATGATTGACGCTGGTTCCACCGGGTCGCGGATTCATGTATATCGATTCAATTATTGCAACAACTCCCCGCAGTTGGAGGATGAAGTATTTCATCATGTTGAACCAGGTTTATCGAGTTATGATGACAAGCCGGAGGCTGCTGCTGAGAGCTTGGACGTACTAATGGCGGTTGCTCTAAAGCATGTTCCCGCGCAGTTACATAGCTGTACGCCGGTTGCCGTTAAAGCTACCGCCGGATTGAGATTGTTGGGTTCTAAAAAGAGTCTTCGTATTTTGAATGCTGTTAGGAAGCGTCTGGAAAGTAGATACCCATTTCCTATTATTGCGAACGAAGGCGTCGCAATTATGGACGGTAGAGATGAAGGTAGTTAGCAAGTTGATTACGTACCCTCTTAAATTTCAACAATCACTGACCATCCCGATTTTAATACTCATACCAGGTGTATATGCTTGGATAACAGTAAATTATCTGTTGCAACGCATAGGCTCTGCCCATAAGCAACCAACGGCAGCCATTTTTGACCTTGGAGGCGGTTCGACTCAGATCGTTTTTGAGCCAGACTCTGCAGAGGACTCTGCTGTCGCACCAGGTGAACATCGGTATGAACTCCAATACGGCGGACATACTTATGTTCTCTATCAACATTCCTACCTTGATTATGGTCTGATGAGTGCTCGAAAACGGATAAAAGAATTTATGATAAAAATGTGGTATAACATTAAAAGTAAAAAAGGTTCTACGGGTGTAAAAGCTGAAGAATTAGATGAAACGACGCCGCATCCTTGTCTTCCAAAGAATTACACTGAAGAATTGCCTTTGAAAGATATACTGCCTTCTTCAGATGATGTTGCGACTATTGTGGGTACCGGTGCTGGACATGCTCAATGTAGAGCAGTGACTGAGCATTTGTTTGACAAGAACAAAGAATGTTCGTTATCACCATGTGCCTTCGATGGAGTTTATCAACCATCCTTGCGAGAGACATTTTCAGTTAATGATATTTACGCGTTCTCGTACTTTTACGATCGGGCTAATCCGTTGGGAATGCCAACCGAATTCTCTCTTGGTGAACTTCGGGAATTGACGGATGCGGTATGCGCAGGCGATGTCAGTAAATTCGCCCATTTGCCTGAAGCAACGAAGGCGTTGGAAAAAAATCCACATTATTGTATGGATCTGACATTTATCTATGGATTATTACATTACGGATATGAGATCCCGTTAGACAGAGAAGTCAAAATTGCAAAAAAGATTAAAGGTATCGAGACGGGATGGTGTCTTGGGGCAGCCATTGCTGTCTTGGATTCAGCGCATTGGTGCAAGACATGACGTAATCAATATTTATAGAACATTTAGAATAGAGACTGTTAGATGAGTGGATTTTATTTAATCCCTATTTGTACGATATAAATTTTGATTGTAATATCTTGAATGTGTTGAATGGTGACTACTCTTTGTTGACTCCATCTACCTTTTATTTGTTCCATTAATATAAACGTCACCTACAAATTTCACCGTCAACATTAAATTTTAAATATATTTCGTTTGGACATTTGATCCAATTTCTGAGCTTTTGTCTACGTATCTCTTGTTTAGCCTTTTGGTAGTTTGCGCTTGCCGCTTTAAATTTATAATATGGAAGAGATCTGGAACAGACTATGATGAGCAACAAGCGATTGTTTAAAAAAAACGCATGAATAAATGCACTCAACTTTAGAGAATGTGACGGCAAGGATGAAACCGGGCATTTTCGCAAAAGATCAATTACGCATTGAAACAAACAGAGTTTAGCTACTGAACTCCTAACAGAGGGATGATACATTATAATGAGAACTTGTCTGTGAGAAAACCCAATTCAGCCGTTGCCAATATATACCTTGTTTTAGAGGGATACTTTCCATTCGTGCCCTTGGTTGCTCCTTGTTTACGACCGGAGACGAGGATTTCTGCTGTCGTGAAGCCTTTCGCCCAAACCATAGCTAGATTCACATGTGGAATAATTAACACTCGTGCATATATACTTTCTTTATTTTGTCTTGTTTGTTTGTTTGTTTACCTGTGCGTGAGGGAACAACAGCATTCCCATCAGGCGTTCTCAATTGCAATTGACTACGTGACCATTCAAAGATACTTTTTGCTTTTGAGATAATCGGCCGATGCAACGAATAGCTTGGCGGAAGATCTTGTATATCAAGTCAAGGATATTATTGTTATTTCGCACATATTAATATCAAAACACCAAGGAGACTAGTCAATTTACGGTAAATATAGTCACCTTGCACTCCTTCACACCTCCCGTAAAAGGCTCTAGCCAGTGAATCATGATCAAACATGTCTCCAACGACTATAGACGACAAATAAATTGGCTCAATTAATTCCGAAAGCAAAGCAGACTGAAGGCCTACGACATTCCATAATGCTATTTTGTCACTACACGACATTGAAAGCGTAGGTTCGGAATCTGCTCGTCCTGGTTTAGTCCTTAGCACGCCTACTGATTCATAATCGATTCTTCCTCTGCGGAAACCATCACTATTTACGACACGGATGCTTGATCCCGCATAATGTGCTCCCGGATCGTTATCGACCAAGTAACGATTTTGTTTCACGTCAATGTATGCCGTTTTATATAGCTCTGCGTCATCCGATGACTGGATTTGAGCTAAACTAAGCGTCGAAGCATCACCGCCTGCATTCGAAAATTTCCACAATGATTAGGACAAAAGAACAAGCAGCTGCACCGCAGATGTAATATATACTCACAAGGGGCCTGGCTCACATACAAATGAAACGAGATTCTGTCACTCGCTAGTCGGAAAAAGGAGGTATGACCATCTTCCTGTTTCGTATTTGAAACTAGACTGAAATACCGTGACTCGGAAGTTAAGGCCAGATTCAGTTCATTGATCAAAAACCTTGTAATGAAACAATCTTGTAAGATAATCAAGTAAGCCGATTTTCAACGAATCAACAATAAAATAGAAACCTTATGAATGCTCTTCGAGCCAATACTTCGGCATGGCTATCGTGCACCAGTTCTCCATTATAGCTAAGCTTGCTTTGCGGGAGACATTTCAAACCCGCCCTTTCAGATGACGTCAAATTCAGTTTACGAAAAAACCGAACGGGGACGCTCTTTTGACAACTTACCCCAGAGAAATACATTGGACTTCATAGTCTCCTTGTCCTATTTTTTTTTTGTTTTACAAGCTAATTAAAGACCATTTCTTGCGAGTTTATAAACGGGTTGTCTACGGCGCCAAACCTTTGTCCCAAACAGCAACAATTCCCGCAACAACCGTCCATTCTTGTTTCGTCTTTTTTATTATTTTTCTATACTGTTCATGACACGAGTCTACTATGGTTTTCGTTAAATCTCTTGACATCCAAAGTTTATATGAATTTTGATTTATATTGTTTTAATTGTTGAAAACTGTCTAAATTAAAATTTAGAATACATATGTTCTGAATCAAATAATAATATTGAAATATTTATAGAGTAAAGAAAAAAAGAGAGACATCCCCGGTCGAACGTGATTACCTTATTTATCTACTTGTACAATTTGTTTATGTATATATTATCGACGACAATAAATTAGGAGACAAAGAGTGAACGTCAATAATAAGATATGGATTGCACATAATTAATAACAGCAACCACTATCACTACTTTTAAGCAAATTAACGGGACGCCCACGACCGTTGCCACGAGGGGGATTGAAACGGCCAACTTTGATCCCATTAGCCTGAATGAGAAGCGGATAAAAGAGAATACGAATTAGAGCAACGCCACAAGTTCCATCAGGCATCTTACTCTACTTTCGATAAATACCTCATTATTAACATCAATAATCCCGGCTTTAATCTTCTCATGGATATCATGCGCAATGTTTACAAATGCTTCCTCAACGTTTGCCGAAGTTTTTGCAGATGTCTCCATGAAGAATAAACCACGTTGTCTAGCGAATGCTTCGCCTTCTTCGTAACTCACGGCTCGCTTGCCTTCCAGGTCACATTTGTTTCCGATTAGCATGTAGGTTGTTTTTGATGTAGAGTGTTGGCGCGCATCTTCCAGCCACATCAAGAGGTGTTCAAACGTCTCACGCCTAAGTGCGGAGAATATATATCAGTGACATTTTAATCATATAATGAAAAAGAAGATGATATCGGTGTCCGACATCTATGAGGCTTACCTAGTGATATCATAAACTTTGTTTAATGTATGAAAATGTTAACAAATGAACGAATCGATGGTAAATCGCCGACAATAAGTCAATCTCAAGAAATTACCTAAAAGGGCACCAACGGCACCGCGATAATAGTTCCTCGTTATACTCCTAAACGATTCTTGACCCGCCTGTCGTAGAAGAATGGGGTTTAATTTGTGCTGAAAACACTATTGACAATACGAAAAAGAATGGTTTCTCACCGTGTCCCAGATCTGGAGCTTGATTCGTTTATCCTCGACCTTATCGTTGAAGAGAAATTGCGTTCGTCATTTCATGCACAGTTAGATTCAACAATATTATCCACAAATGTTCTTACGTTGACAAACCGAGCTCCAAACTCCACACTATTAGACAGCTGGTCGTGAGTTTAAAATGACATACTGTGAGAAACGAAATAAAACATGTAATGGTGCTTACCCGATCGTCAAGTCGTGTACGGATTGGAAACGCTTATCTGTGAATTGTAAAAGTAAACATGACTGTAATAATGTAATAGAGAGATCAGAGAGAGTTGGTTTCAGAAAGGTCCTTCTGTAAGGCGAATCTTTCGTTGAGATCCACAGCAAACAACCGACAAATGTTGATATTTGCTATTCATCACTATCAACAACACGTATGAATAGTGACAGTACCTTGCCGACGCCTGAAAAGCGAGTAAAAAATGACTAATCGAGTAAAACCATGTTTGCAAACAGTCTATTAGTTTTAATATGAGAAACATACCCGAGTCTCCGATAATAATATACTGTGTGCAGATCGGGTAGGAAACAATAACGTTAGTTAAAGAGTAAAGCGGAGGAAACATACTGGGACGGGAAGACTGTCATGTACCTTGATAATGTAATCGTATTGCATGTTCGACATGGCGGTTGATTATTACAAAAGGTTTTACAAGTGAAAAGAGTTGAAAGTTGAAAGAATATTTATCTCACGCAAATTTATTGAAAGAGTGGCGATAGTTGAGGTGGGAAAAAGCCTAAATCTGAAGGAAAGTGTCTACTCTATATCTTAAGGAAAATGGATGACTTTTAAGGGTTTATCAAGAATGATGTGTAACTTAACAGATCTTATAACTATCTTTGATTCGCTAACACGTACAAGGCCCGGATTTAATGAATAGCCTTTTGCTATACTATCGGAAGGTTAAACTTTGTCATTATTACGTAGAAAGACGTAAATTGTTTGTTGTCTCTTTGTAGAAGAAAACAAACACCCGTCTATAGCGATAGTGTCAATGATCTTCAGACCCCATTTTGTAGAGCAACTGTCAAAGATGTAACATTGACGAACAGTGTCGTAAAAGAACAAGTTAATTTCGTGTTGTTTATTATAATTATTATAAAATTCATCTACCCAACACCTGAAGATTGAAGAAAGGTTAGTATAATGTATAACTTCCCGGACAACACAGACGTCGCTTTGGATTGTACAGAAATTCCCAAAATAAAAATACAAAGTAACTTTCCCTGGCCAATCTTTTCTCATGATCTCAATGGAGCTAGTATTCCGGAAAGCAGACTATTCCCATTTTTACGTTAACAAAAAAAACTCAACGTGCCAAGCAATATATCGAATGCGAGGAGCTGTCATTCGCGCAGTGTAAAGAATTAATAGCACACACGAAACACACGAAACGCATAGAATCATCTGGTTGTTAAAATATACATTAAAATACAGATGATTATTAATTCCACCTTACCAGAAATGGAACTGCTCGTGTCACATTAAAGTGAGGAATTAATCAGGTGGCTTGTGCAATTTGCTTTCTTGTCAACAATGTCTCAGTGGTTGTCACCACCAGGTAAGATGTCAACATGAGAGTAGATTGCAAGTTGGTTAGTTCCGTCAGTTGATTAAATGGGAGCAGTTGACCCTTTTAGCTATGTAACTTAATAATGTCCAAGGTGTATACGATCTTTAATAAACTTAATCTATTAAACTACTATCATATAAACATGAAATAATTGTGCATATTTTGAATTGTGGTCGGTGATCTTAATTACAACCTTTTTACTCGCGAATTAGGTCAATACCCGTCGCAACAACCGCCATATACAACATATCCTGGCCACCCTCCTCCAGTTCCACCCTCTAATCAATATCTTCCTGCTCCATACCAAAGACCTCCTCCGCCTATAATTCCATTGACAACTGCTGTCGGCGATGCCTCCTTGGAATTCAACAACTTTGTGATGGCTTTGAGAGGCTCTGCTGGACCTGCTGAGGTGGACAATTTTCTCATTTATCTCGACATGCTCATGCGCGATTGTTCACAAAGTAATATGCAGGTGAGCGCCAATCTTGGAAATTCGACAGAAAATTTACTTAGCTCCCTACCTCGCTAGTTTGATTTAAACTGAGCTCGTTCAATGCTGAGTAAATAGGGAGGTAAAACATGGATTTTCGATCACTGTTCTGCGCCCACCCATTTCGACATGCTCGCTCGCTTCCTGAACGCTCTGGCCAAGACGCGGACCATGTTTGAGGACAATTTGCATTTAATCTATTTGATGAACGATATCTTATTTCACAGGTATCTTGTTTGCGAGTATTATTATTTGCAATCCTCCTATATGTGAAGCATTGAAAAATTGATTCGAATATGTCAAGCGTAGTGAGCGCCGCCAAGAATTTTGGATCAAAGAGTCTGTATACCCGCATATTCTTCCTTTGCTTCGTTCTGCTTATCATTTTAAGGATAATAAGGATATCCAACGGGATAAAGTCTTAAAGGTAAGTCTTGTACTGCAGAATGTAATATGAAAGATCATTCCTCAATTTAACTTTATAATTAATCCTAGGTAATATCTATATGGGAAGACAAACGATACTTTGATGAAGCGAAAATCACTTCCCTCAGGGAGGGCATTCTCACTCCACCGCCAATCCACACGACCAATCCACATGCATTTCCGTCAGTGCACTATCCAAACCAACCTGCTGTACCGCCCTATTATGGACCGAACCATCCGCCTCCCGCAATGTTTCATGGTCCCCCCCAACCGATGCCTCAGTCTGTACCACATATGCCTACATCCGTAGCTACTCCGCTGAGAAATCTTTCGGACCCTGGTCCTCCCGGAATACCCACACAGTTTCCCCCAAATCATTCGCCACCAATACCAATACAAGGAATAATGCCACGACCGCCTGTTACTGCACCTCTGCCGCCTCCAGCACCTGAAAAAAAATATCACGAACTGCCGGCAGGACTTATGGTCCCACTGACTTCGGTAAGAAAGCTCCGTACAACCAAACACACCATAAAATTATTAATCCCTTACTTACGCACAATTGCCCTGATGCTCTCAGCCCGAGAATGCTCCTTATACTAGTATTCGCGCAGCAGATGTGCGCATTCCACCTCATCGACCACAACCAACTCCAGAATTGTTAGAAGCTGTGGATAAATTTTACGAAGGTATTCAACTGATCGAAAGTACTACCAAAGATGGTAAAAGTGATGATGCCATACCTGGGACAGATAAACCAAAGATCGAACTTGACAAAGACGGTTGGGAAGTCGGTTTTCTCGATGATCATTATAAATCTATTGAAAGCCGAAGGGCCGAGGCGGCAAAAACACGAGAAGAAGCAAGAGCAACAGTCGAAAAAAATCGTCATTCCTCATATAGACACAACCGCGATGGTCGCGGTAGACGACGGTCTCGTGAGCGGAGTTTCAGTAGATCACGATCGTCACGATCGAGATCCTCTTCCGTCTCGCAGTCTCGTTCCAGACGACGTCGGAGACACAGTTATTCGAACTCTTCTAGAAGCCGAAGTCGGTCAAAAGAACACGGGCGTTATAGAAGTAGTAGTCGGAGTAGAAGTCAGAGTATGAGCAGGTCAGATTCCAGTTCGAGAGATCGTTACGGAAGTCGGGGACGGTCACTACAGAGATCAAAAAGACATCGCTCGCCGTCAAGGTCGATATCAAGATCTTCTAGGTCACGCTCGAGAAAGTATTTTTCTCGCTCAAGGTCACGAACAAGAGCAGTTTCCAGCTCTCGATCTAGATCCATATCTGATTCGAGGTCGCGATCCAGGTCGAGGTCGCGATCGTATGGAAAGAGTCGAAGTAGAAGTTACAGTCGTGAACGGCATCATTCGCGTGACTATCAATCATCATCCCGAAGGCGCTATCGTAGTAGGTCTTACAGTCGGTCTCGATCACGGTCGCCCGTTAAGCAAGCGAGTGGTCTAGGATTTTATGCTCCACCAGAGGAAGGAGCACGATCTGATAAGATGATATCTGACAAAAATGTTGGATTCCAAATGCTAAAGAAACTTGGTACGTTATGTTGATGTCTACTTACGGAACGCTTCGTACGTTGCTGATAATATTTTTAATCTACACAACCTTTGTAGGTTGGGGAGGTACTGGCACTGGACTTGGGTCTACTTCTGGTGGAATAGTGGAACCCATTAAAGGAGGCGAAGTCAGATATGGCGAACAGAAATATCTCGGGGTTGGTCTTCAGGGAGACGATAATGATATCTTTGATCAATACCGCAAGCAGAAAAGCTATACTTATCAGCGTAACGAGATTGGTCCCAAAGACAAGAAACCAGCGGGATGTTTCCGATGTGGGAAGGTAAGTTCAAATTGATCTTTCGATGTTGACGTGATCTTTATTTTTGCGCCAGCTGATAGATTTTTGGTTGCATTTGCCAGCCCGGACACATAGCACGGGAGTGCCATGAAATAGGACCCTTTCATTAATAAAACCGTCGCGAAATAGAGTCTAGGACATGTATTCTACTAATGACATTGTCTTTGCTATTCTTAATGCGGTTGCCATTGTTATTTTTATTGTGTTTGTCATTTCTATTTCTTTACTTGATTGTTGTTAGCACACAATGAAACAATTTTATAGAAACTTTGGCAAACAGTAGGGTAATACGGTATTGTTAATAGTATGCGTATGCTGGTAATTGTTCGTGCACACTTTTGACAGAAATAGAGTGCGTTTTGCTTATAAACGCCTATATAAATTTTGGAGTAAACGGTAATTCGATGTCTGGTGGCATCGTTCAAAAGACTTGTGCTTGTGCTAATTAATATTAATATCGCTGAAACGAAGGACTCTAGGTTTAAATACACATAACTTCACTTGTCTTTCATATGTATAAAAACTAGAGATTGCATACAATCATGTAACGGTCACAAGAAAATACATGTAAAGGAAATTTTAACCCATCGACCCGTGTGTCTTACATGATCGGATCTTTATTCATTGTGTTACGGATAAATCGTAATGTATTACGTTAGTATTAGTATTAGGGGAGTTAACGTTAAAGTTTTGGCACCACTTGTTGCGTAACATTCCGCTCAGTAGTACTAAAGTAAGGAAAGGCTAAAGCGGAGCAGAACGTGATCCTGTATTTGCAGTTTTATTGGCTGCCATACAAATTTGACCAATGGAATTGCGAGGGATCTGCTCCGCTTTAGACATGCCCTAAAATAAGTAATAATCGATCGACAAAAGCTATTATACCGTGCAAATTCTATCCCACAGGCATGGATTCGAATTTTCTCAAACTTCCATGGTTGTCAAGGACTATGTCTTTTGCGAATACGAAGGCCTCCAGAACCTGGCCCATGATTTGAACATTAGAGAATCCGAACGGCTATTAGAAGGATACCAGGTTTACATAGTCGAGCAATGGTAACTACCCCGATATTCAAGACTTTTTATCAGCAAAAGGGATAAATCATAATTGCTTTTTTACATGTCGCAATAGGATATCTGACAGAAAGAGACCATACAACACCGTTACCGTGTTTACAGGTGATACATCACACAAAGTAATGACGATTATATAACACATGATAGAATGTATCTTTTTCTGGCGTTTATCGTGTGTTGATGATAAACTATTTATTATAAGGCCAAGGCATGGATTCTCAGCGTTCCGGAAGACACATCAAATTCATATGATAAAGAATTGGAGAGGCTTTTCGAAAGCCTAAAAAATGACATGGCAAGACCCAAGAATGTAATAATGCGATTATGAAATTATCTTTTTCGAGATTCGTTCACGTTTTCAGAACCGTTTTTTTATATGTTTCCATTCCAAGACCGAACTAGGAACAATAATGGTTACCAATCTAAACACATTTCCACCGATGTTGAATACCGTGCTTGTCCCCGATGGAGATTTCGAGGGACAGAAAATGTACTTTTATATAAATCTGAATTTGAGGAAAGTTGGGTGTAGCGGGCGAAGTGCGTTGTCGTTAAAGAAACCGACGTAAGTTTTTCATACATTAATTATTTTTTGGCGGTCATGTTGATGGCTTTTTTTATTGATTTTTTTTTGTTATAGTGATGTACAACAAGAACAGTTCATCCACCTTTATCAGATTAAAAAATCTGAACAGATTACTTTTGAAGCCGCTGTTCTAGAACTGGTTAAGCTTGTGCAGACGGCTCTACTTTTCTTTGGTTTATTTCCTAAACAGCACATCGACGGTTTGCTATGTGATAACACCCAAAATGCACTTGCTACTTTTAAAACGAAATTTGCCCATATTTTGCAGGTTCGAGAAATATACCTGAAAAATTAATCAAAAATTAATTATGGGAAAAAGTTAACTGGACTTATAAAACTCTTTATCTCGTTAGATTAGAGATAACGCATTGAATCCAAACATACTTGATCCTAATCTCGTTGCGGGACTATTAAGTCTGGTCATAATTATCCGAAACAGATTGAATTCATTAGGATATCAGGTAAATACTGCATAATAGTTTTCTTTTTCGTTTGTTTACGCGCAAATTTTTTATTTCATTATTTCTTATCCAGGTAGCCAAGGATCCCTTTTCTGAACCAGACAATTTGATAACAGCGATAGAATTATTTCAGGTATTATTTTTGCAAAGATTTAAATGTGTTTCATGACATTTCCTGACAGATTCCTCTCTCTTGACAAGAAATCAGCAAAGATCTGTATAACGCGCTTTTTGGATACGCATACTCTTAACGAAATTTCCAAGATTTCTGAAAAAGAGCGATTTCCCGATGCTCTAAAGGTTCACAAAGTATAATATTTAAAACAACTTCTATTTGCATTCGGATATTATATATCCGCACTAACGAAAGAAAATTCAATTTAAACAAACAGGTGTTAAAATCAAAATTAGAACCAGGTCTTTTATCCAAATTGTCTTGTTGAAACGGCACTCTATTCTTTCAAGCTCTTATGCGAAATTTTTATTACAGGTCTTTTAAACCAGCAAGCAGACGTATTCACCACGGACATTGATGAATTTGCCAAGCAAGTTCATATAGAACGACTGAAATATCTCTGGCGAGGCAAAGTAAAGCAATCACAACAGGCTGATGATTGGTTTCATGAGGGAAAAGAACTTGGTAAAAGCATTCTTCGAGGGGTGTCGGGACGCACGGTAATTTGGTCATTTAAAGTATATCAATTTTTTCATAGAATCAATACTGTATCATTCATCTAAAGATATTTACTAATAGGCCAAGACGGGAGACGTAATTCGAGGTTTCAAGGACGGTGTTACTGGGTAAGATTGAATTGTGGCCGCAAATATTAAAATTATAAACGATTAATTTTACGTCTTTGAAAAAGATCGCTATCGAATTTAGTTGATAAAATACCTAAAGAAAAAGATTTAAGGCGTTGGCCTGGGATGCCTTCTTTTAGACCAGAATTTGGATCCGGTCGATTATTAAGGTATGTCAATTCATTTATCTATCAATCCTGCGTTTTTGCCGACTTTCGCTCGCCTCCCCCCGCTTGACAAGTTTTGCCATCGTCCAATACACATAGTCCATCGTCAAAACTAAAGCACCACAACAGTGGGAAACACTTTTCTTCGACACATGCCCCACACATTGACGATAAAGTCGACGATTCCGTTTCCGCCTTTCCTAAATCCTCTGTCCATACTTGTGATGAGGTCTCTGACAACGTTTTACAACGTCGTCATTCATTCAACATCGAAATACCATCACAAAGAACGACGTTGCGAAAAGTAAAATCGTTTACTGACATGGGCGCAAAAGATGAACTTTTACATATCAAGCCGGTTGTCGTCGACGTTAAAACGTACGAACTCTATGATAATCTAAAACGAAAAGAAATAGAATTGAAGAATTTAAAGATCAAGTTGGAGGAGGTTGCTGAGATGTATAAAGATCAGATAAACAAGCTGGCTAACGCTTATGAGATAAAGCAGAAAGAGTACAAGGTGAGTTAATAGTTGGGTTTAATCCAAAGAATTGAGAATCTGATTCGGGAAAAACCATTGTTAATTATAGATAGTTGAACAAAGTGCGGTCGCCATACTGGAAAAGCAAAAGTCGGTAGCCATGTCGGTAAAATCAAACGTCGAAGCCAGCAAGTCAAAAATAAATTACACAACCGAAACGATAGGTTTCAAATTGAATGAATTTGATGAGTTTGTCGTCAGATACTGTTTGGATGTAAGTTGAAAGATAGATTACGGAAGAGGGAGAGAGAATGGTTCCATCATTTGCAATAATCGTACTGATAATCATACCATCCGATCAAAAATAGATTGAGATTCTGGAATCAAAGATGCCTCAATCATCTCGTTCTGAACAGTGGTTATTATCATTCAAGGAATTTATTCAGCGTCAATGGTTTGGTCTGCTGCTATGGCATAATGGACAAAACGAAGTTGATAATGGCACGTAATGGGAAGTAACCTCTCGGGATGATGTCGCTCGTGACTAGATATTACACTAATGTTTGTCAACTAGATAGTATTCATTATAGAACATTCATTTTCTATTGCTATTGCTATATATCCGGCTTTTCTTAGTAGACTTAATGTTTGGGAATTCTATTCTATAGACTATACTTGATCTAATTAAATCGTCGATTACCTCATAATGGTACCGATTTTCAACGGTTTATTTTTCAAACCGCAAGTCTGATTATCTATTCCAACATGTCATGCCAATCGGTGCTTATCCCTCCAAATCCCGAGGGAAAGAGTTACAGTTTGAATGAAAGGGATTATTGTAAGAGCAAGATTCGGACTTGTTACGTCATACGTATCAAGATAACAGCGTCTCGGGATACACTATCAAAATGACATCAGTTTCACATACATTAGCTAATTTGTAACGATAAACAAAATTCCATGATTCTGTTTAGTATGCCAAGAGACTAATACTAATTCAAGTCAACTTGCTAATTTATTTAATGTATTACTAAAACCAGTATCGCAAACATTTAGACATTTACATCATAATCATAACCATAATGTTACGAGCTCCCCGCAACGGGGGAATATTCTCAGGACTTACTCTAAACGGGGGGGGTCTTCTTTAATTCGTAAATAGATTCTTTCATATTTACTGTAAGATGTAATAATACGACCAATTTTGGGATTGTCTTTTTTCATAATACAAAAAGTATCAGTTTGTTTCCAATGATGGGGGATTGATATTATTTTTATTATTACGACAACCGACTTAAGCTTAAAGAAGAAGAAGATAAAGATGGCGTATGTATATTAATATTAATATCAATGACACACTCGACGCAGATCTCAGGTTCGCAAAAAATCTTACATAATAACTCTGTTTAACAAAAGGTTGTTAGCGCAAGTTAAAGTAGGACAGATCATTACACTAAACACAACGATACTATTACGTATGCTTTGTTATTATTATTGTTTCTGTTCAGCAAGCACACACAGCACAGCGTCCTATGAATTTCAAACAGGTATTAATATCGCAATTGCTGTAGCTGTAAGCGTCTGATAGATTTACCCCTGACATCAGATTGGTCTTAGCACGAGCGTAACTGAATGATAAACAAACGCACATTTTAACTTGTTAACTGGGCGGTTAGATTATGCCAGAACCAGACTCTGTACAAGCTATCTGAGCTGACACGACAGGAAAACCCTTTTTGATGAGTATTGATAACGTTTGCATAGCGCCCAAGTATTAGTATGGTATGAATAAATGGTGGGTTTAATCCGAGCGAGTGATATACGCATATATACATATTTCTATTATATTCTGAATTGGATAAACTCTTTTCCCATATACTCTTGTTTATGCTTGACAACTTGTCCAGGACAAACTCTTGTTATTTTTAATTACCGGTACTTTGCTTATCGCTTATATCTGTACGTTAGTGTTTGGTTGACCCCACTGTCAAAGCACAGATCACTGCAGGTTTCGCTGAATTGGTCATTCTTATTGACATCAAAAAGGCGATAAAACTAAATCTGTACCGTATGCATGATTATTTTTTATATATATGATATTGCATCAATTTAATAATCTAAATGCTAAGTTATTAACGGGGTGTCATTGTTTCTTGTAGAGTGTTTGTTTATTCAACCAACTTATTAAGTTAATAATTACATCTGATATTAAATTTGCACTGCAGACTTTTTTCCATATCAGGCTTCACAGAGCGACATCGATCTCTCGATCGCACAGCCACCTCCGTCTTCTAATCTATACAGGGAAGCATATCGGAGGTGATGATTGAATGATGTCGTGTTACTGCATTATATGACCGTCCGGAGTGAGTCGCAAAAGCAATAATCAGTGATCTGCAATGCATCATATGTTCTATGAAATTACTATGTTTGATGTTTCACACGGTATAACAGTAACCGCTCTCTGATATAACAACATTTTTTCTTTCATAAAAACATATTTGTCTTACAACTGCGCTGGTGCACAGTCAACCCTTTCCCCCCCTTTTTCGCTGACGATAACACACACCTTCCGGAGGTTCGGAGTTCGATGTCCAGAACGTTACGATTTCGTAATTTATTTTAGCTGCATCTTTGGTTAATACCATCACCATTATATAATGTAGATCGACTGTCAGATGATGTCAGAGCTGACATCTGTCAACATGTCAAGCAATAAAACTTTTTTTTTTTCTATTACCCCACGAAATAAATATAATACGACACCTGATATAGTTAAAGGATGGAGAGGGGAACGGAAGGACTAAAAGATAACGAGAACTGGGTCTAATATGAAAGAAATCAAAAGGGGAGATGATGTTCAATAACAAGATTTGTGTGATGTTGCAGTTTTAGAGTGACATGTCAATATTTTGATATTATATAATTACGCACAAGACTCGCATCATGTGAAGCATCATATTGTAATACCGTCTAATCGGAACCCCGCGCAGCAATTGATATTTTTGTATATCGGTGCATGCATTGAAAGTTGGACATAATGTCAACAATAGCATCATTATTATCTTTATCACATGTTACCTTTGGAACATTAATCAACATCTATTGTGTAAGCCTCGCAATAATCACTTTCCCATCAAATTCTCATCACATACTTATCGCACAGCACAGTCTCATGATGATGGTGGGGGGGGGGGGGGGGGCGGAGGAAGGAAATGTGGAGGAAGATGAATGAGGCGCTTTCATCAAAAAAACCGTATATTTGGACATTGTTTGGGATAACTGTACTTGCTCGCAGACATCTGCATCTCAACCAGCCATAAAATTCTAAACAGGAATAACCTCTTCTCACAACAAACAAAGAATGGGCAATGGTCCTTGTCTCCACATACCGATGAGTGCAGCTGACAATGGAATAAACATTATTGATTGTTTACTCTACTGGACAGAAATCAGATTAAAAAGATTTACGGAAAATATATCAAGATGAAATAATAGCAGTTTACTCGCAATTATGAGCGAGAACCAATCATCATGGGAATACAATTACACGGTCTGTAATTTTAACTCATTTTGTGCGGTGAGAATTTGTAAGAGGGCGGGGCGGGGAGAGATGGGGGGAAAGACGAGGAGATGAAAAGTCAAAGGGATTTTTTTCTCACAGAAACTGGTTAAAGAACACCTCGACTATACAAATGTTATTATTAATTATAAACTAGGTTACATTATTGTTATTTGTGTTATCGCTATCGTAATCGATACTCATCGATTAACAAATGCAAGGGTTTTTTTTTCTTATGCCAACACAGATTGATAAACTGTACCTCAGCAATTGTACGACAAATAATATGAGTAACATCAGTTGCGCATACATATTACCGTACACAGGGGTGTAGAAGTGTCGGGGAATATGAATAGTTTAAACTGCATACATGGAATATGGTTTAACTAATAACCGTTACTGGCTGCCGTCTGCCGTCTGCTGTCTGCTGTCTGCTGTCTGCTATCTGCTGTCTGCCGTCTGCTACTCCTGCCGACATTGCTACCGTTATCCATTAACCCTACTTTATCTTTGTTATTATATTTTCTTTCTTTCTTTTTTTTTTCCCTATCCCTTATTCTTTCTTTGTCTTACCCCGCCCCACTTCTTACCAATGCACTTTGACGTTTTTCCCCCACCATATCCCTTTCCCAATATATCTGACTACTCCACAGTAATGCTGTACAAGTGCTCACTGTGGGGACAATGGGTATATGAGAATAATTGTTTGCAGACATTCAGACTTGATCGTAGAACAGAAAGAATTGTGTAACTCTGTACTACTCTGAGGGACTGTTTCATCTATCTGTTTCTTTCTTTCTTTTTTTTTTTTTCCCATGATCGAGAATCCGAAATGGGGTAGATATCAGTACAAAAGAGATTTGTAGATTGGGGGAGTTTTGTGTAATCAATAAATGATACATTTTAACTGGTATATTTTTAAAATATATGCATTGCAAGTTTTTATACGCATTTTTATACATGCATATAAAGAAAATTCATTTATCACATAATCACGCAAATATCACTCGCCTGCGACCTCTTGCCTTCACAATATATAAAAGACGCATTTCGTCTTGTCCCTCTTTTTTTTTTCTTCAGGATTCCTAGCGTTTGTCAATTCCCTTAATCATTTGTTCGGGTCATCATGTAGGGAAACGTTGGCTTCCTCACCTTACCACCATTACCACCCTTCTCACCCTTCTCATCATTATTCTCGAGACAATCCACCCCAACATCATATTTTTCTAGTGTGCGGTTTCTGAGTCATAGCGAAAACATCTAACGTCTGAGCTATTACTGTACAGAGTATATTTCTGCAGTTTTACTCCTCCCCCTCCCCAACTTCAGAGAGGAATTCGTTAGTGTATTTTTTTCTTTTTTATCCATATCATATCATCTTCCCCCTCCCACACCTATCATCCATCTTATATATACATCGCCAAGTTTTCGTGGTGACTCAGAAACCGCACACGTTATTTCAATACGCTTTTAATGACTTTCGATATGATACACGACTTGTTATCTCATCCTACGTCTGTCGCGTCGTTGGCACTTTCAAAGCGAGGGAACACAAAAACAAAAAAAAAAAAACAAAAAACTTATCGAGTGGCGTCTTACATCGACATACTTCACTCTCAAAGAAGGACGTTTGGCGCTCCACCCGCTCCACAAAAAAGCACCCTCGCTCTATAATCTTATCATCAGTTGTTGTCACCTACAAAACCACTTACGAAAATATAATATATAAACCGACATTCTATGTATTTAAATTTTTTTTCTCCGACAATACGATAATTTTCGCACTTATCGCGGTCATCCACGGAACTCGGTTGTTCACGTAATCGACTACGGAAGAAAAAAAAAAAAAGGAAAACATTTAAGGACATTACAAATTATATATGCCATTTAAACCGATTACCAACAATCGATTACATATGATTGAAGACATACCCCCCTCCAGCATACATAAATTCATCGCCAACCTCCGGCAAAAAGGCTAGATGGAAAACTTCCCGTGGGTGGCTCTTTTGTCCTTTCTCCAAAGAACACACAACGCACGGCCAAGTCCTTTTTGCAGACAAACGAGCATGTACAGCATTCCCAGCAAAAAATTCGTCCTCTCTCGATGAAACAAAGGTCTCTCTTATACATGGTCAATTTATGCGAATGGTACGCGTTTCACGACCAATACATGTAACCTTTCACCACCTACGATTTCAGCTGTCTATTTTTCCTTTGGGATTCAAAGATGGAACTGAATCATAAAAGAAAAAGTTTCTTGTTCTCTTTATAATGTTCCTACGAAACGTGTGTACCGATCGAGGAGGATTCTGGGATTATCTATTTTCTTTCCCTCTTCCGTTCCGATGAAACGAATTATTACAACAAAGGAAATCTGCATGCTCTGTTATGAGGCCAAGTCCTAAAAAGGTCTCTCTTCCGACATAATGAACATTGTCCACTTTATCTCTATCTCTCTTGAGAAGAACATTGGCGGTAATAATTTCACTTTTATTATTATGGATTGTCGAATTTCCTTGAATCCCTGAATTTTTTAATAATACCGTTTTAAGGAACTCTATGAACTTTTTCAATTATGATTCCTTCTATATGCACTATTATGAATTCCCAAAGGCGGAAGTTTTCCTCCTTTTTTCTTTTGCTCTAATTTATGTTATTATAACATGTTTCATAGCTGGATATTATTTTTTTTTTACCTTTGGCGGTTGGCATTGAATATATAATGCGCTTTCGTTAGTACTTTTTTTTCTTTTTCGTTTTCGATGCGGTTTCTCGTCAACCGAGTTCTTCGTAAAAAGAACCCGATTATTTCGTTATATCGTCCCCCCACTTTGGCGAACAAAAAGACTTTCGCTTCTTTGTTCGTTTTTCTTTACGTCGCTGGGTTTTCCTGGCATTTTCCAAGGATCATAAATGAACGGCCCATATATAGAAGAAAAGAACCGTAACTTTAAAAAACACAAAAAAATTTTAAAATACGAAAAATTCTTAAAAAAAAACGTGTATTTGTGATTGTATATAGTCTCTGTTTCTCTTTTTTTTTCCTCTTTGTTTCTATTTGAAATTCTCTTTTTATTTTTTTTTCTCTTTTTGTCATTACCTATCCGACACATTTTATATATCCAAATTTATCCGTATTACCAACTTCTTTTTCTATTTGTTATTAATTTTTTCAAAATTCAAAAAAATTTGGAAAATTAATAAAAAAAAAGGAAAAAAATTACAAAATTCATACGATTGTGTCTTTGCGCGCGAGAAATGACTGTTTGTAATAAAACTTGACGGGGTTGTGGAGAGGAAAGAGTGTTTGCGAACGGACTTTTCGATATTAACATTAGCAATTAACCACGTTCACAATCTCGATAATAATAACATGCAAATGTCTAAACCGAATATCAACATGTGCCCAGCCTTTGTACGGATGGGGTTTATCAAGTCGATCGTGATTAACATCAAGAAACCCGTCAAACTGTGCAAGTATAATCACAAAGTTTAAAAATACGTCGAGTCTGGCAATGATTTTACTACAATCGAGAAGTTGGGCTATCGGGCATTCTTTGGTGGAACGTTTCATAAAATCTTGCGTATCGAGAACACAGCACAAACCCAATTTAAAGTTTCATATGACATCATATTGAACGTTGTGTAAATTTCTTATCAGACGTTGATCACGTGAATAAGAAGAATTCCCAGTTACTATTATCGTTTTCCCGATAACGATAAATAACAAAAACGCAATTTTCCTTAAAAATGAACCAACGTGATTTTTTATTCACAAATGTGTTTGATGGTTTTAGCGCAAAAAAATTAATTAAATCCATACGATTCTATATATGTACAAGAAGCGGTTCCTGCCCACAAAATATCTTTCAAGTGAAAAACTCTTATGATAGTATGTCAGCGGAAGATTAATTGGAATCTTCGAGACAAATCCATATTCCTTAAATGTTATATAAAAAAACCCTGAATACCATCTCCTTCGCCGATATGTGGCCGATTTCGACGAGATACCTCAAGTGGGAAGCTGATTAATAGGGTAGTTACGATCGATAGCCCAACAAGAAGGGCTACGCTAAAATTACATTTTCCGTTTTGAACTATTGGCGCACTTGTTGCGATGAGATATTGGAAATTGAAATATTGATATAGAGCCCAGAACAGCGTAAAAATCCCCAAGACGATCAGTGCCAAGCCCAATGGAATTGACAGGCTGTCTCCTGACACCGTAACAGGTACTAACGCAAAGCGAAAGAAGACCGCAAGGCCAGTTAATGTAAGCGCTGTACTTAAGCGAAGCCATGAAAGGAACGTGCGTTCGATTGCTGTTAGGAAATGATAAGCAAGAAGGATGTGTTAAAAAGGTTTCTTTTCTTTTCTTTTTTTTTAATAGTTTATATGACGCAATTTAATCTTCATGCTTACATAAACAATCCCTGGCCGTACTGGCTTTATTAAGTAAGACCAGCGTCGTCGGAGAATTGATCTTACTTGAACGCTTTGTCCAGGCGCCGGCCGATATTTCAATGTCTGCAGTCGAGATGTTTGACTCTAGAAAATCAGACTCGACTTTACTCTCTGACCGAAACGTTCCATAGTCAGCCGCATTCTCAATTTTTGGGATCAGCCTTTGGCTATCGCTTGATGAGGGTGATGACATTCTTGACAGGGAGCAATGTGTTCGGGCTAGAACGGAATGATTACACGCCTTGAGGAGGGAAGGAGATGGTCTTGTGAAGGGATGAGGCGGAGGCTTGAGGGATCACCTGAAGAGAAAACGTCGAAGAAGCAAGGGTTTTATTAAAATTTCATTGCCATTTGATTGGACAGATTTCGTAGATTGGCTGAAACTGTGAACAGGAATAGAAGCAGGTATGTACCGCTTATCTGCGATCGACTTTAGAATTACAGGTTTGAAAAATTACATGGTTTTGTGACCCAAAACCAAAAAAAGAAAAGAATTCCCACTCCAAGACACATTGTATCTTTGTAAATCATGAACGAAAACAAGGAAATATCTCTCATGTGGCAGATTATGACTGAAACAAAGAAGCATTTTCCTGTGAAAAAATAGATACATAAAGAAAAAAAAAAAGAAAGATTTCGTTTTTGATAGATATCATTTTCCTACACAGTTATTTGACCATGTTACACAGCATATTAGTCGTCATGCACGACATGGTTTAACATTTTCCGATGGTCATTTAAGTTGCTTTCAGGCGTAGATCTTACACTTATGGACATGTACTATGAAATTTGTTAATCAAGCATTGTCTCACAATATGCGGTACACGCGGTAAATGACCTATTAATGCATAATACGAACATTGATCATGGAATCCTTATTATTTATCAGATGATGGCTTGATAAATGAAAACGTCCAAATCCTTCTTCTCTCCATTGTCGAATATCAAATGGTCGGACTGCGTATCACCTACATGTGGATTCCTTAATTGGTCCATTCGCAAAAAGTATGCTTTAATACTAGTTAAAAGTTTTACCTAGCGTTTTGCATGCAAGTGTATGCAGTGTATTAGAATATTTTGAAAATTCGAAGGCTCGTGATTTCCATTTATGATTCAACGGCGTTGATAAGAACGGTCACACAAAGTTCTAATCATATAATAATTAATGAAACGAGTTTCTTTACTGCGTGTCGTATAAATCCCGATTAATCAAAGAACGTGACAATTTAGCATGGAACGGGTATATACTCATATATCACTACGTGTTTGATAATTAAGAGCGTTCATAAGGCGTCGAGGTTACTGTACAAAAAATTGTTAAAAGAATTATGAGAGCTCCGTATTTGTAAAGTGTTTTTGTAACTTGTCATTTTGGGCAATTTCGAATTTTAATATTGACAAATGCAGACTCGAGAAAAATTGAGGATAAAAAAGATAAAAGAATGGTATTATTTACGGCATTTCAGCAGTTTGAAACATGTAGTGTTGTATATATTTGAGGCACTAATTCGTACCGTTTTATGTGGCATATCCAGTACCGTCATAGCTACAGCGTTGATAGCTTGCGAACAAACTAACATTCCTCCGTTTCTTTGAAGAGGTCACATAACATATTCTCTCTCCGTTTTGCTCATAGCCTTCTCGCGTTCGCGTAACATGGGGTCTTAGTCTAAAAAAATTGCGTGATCTGTACATTTTATCGACGGGCAACAAAATCTGCCAGCGTCCAAAGAAGGAACCATGTTTGTCATCGGACTTGGGTCATCAGATTAGGTTCGGAAAAAAAAAAAAACTCCATGAGAACAGGTTACTTGTAGGAAGCATTGCAGATTTTGTGAGACAGTTATTCTTCGGATTGTCTGTCGGATTGGAAAGAGGCTGGTCAGGTGAGAGTGATGGTCAGAAAACATAATATTCGAGCCATCGATTCACGAGACATCTAAGAATAATATAATTGCTGGAGATGTCATTAAACCACCCGGCTATTAAATCCAACCACATAACCAATGCAAAGGAAAATAGCCACTCGAGTTGAATTTAGATTACTGGTCTATAAATTTTAATTTAATTCTAATATACATATGATGATCTTAATATTACATTACAAATTATTATTACCTTTGCATAAAACGTCTTTGCAAAGAAATATTAATAACGATCTCCGTTCTCTTGGCTTCGGGGGTGTTTTTTTGTCTTTTTATTTTTCTTTAAAGTGCGTGGCTGCTCTATATCGAAAAGATAAAATTTTTTCATAGGGTGGTGGTGTCTTCATTATCGACCAGCTCGGCAGTTGCCAAATTATTAATTCGTGGATATGACATCTTCTCGTCTAACTGATTCTGTGCCCAAACCAGCATTTTCAGCAGACTTGGTAGCTTGGGATCCTTTTCTTGACTTTGCGATGTGAGAATGGCTGCATTCAGTTCGCGTGCTGTGCGCCGTCGTTGTGCAGGGTGGAGCAGATCTCCCACCGGTGATTGATTATTATCCTCAAAAGCTAAAAGGGTCATTGTTCGTTCAAGTTCTTCTAAAAATTCAGGCTAGTTAATGGAAAAAGGTGGGAAGAGGCAAAAAGAAATAACGACAGATTTGCTATTAATATATTAACAAACAATTAATATAATATGATCGTATTATCCGATAGATTATATCTTACATTATCCTCCCCACGAGGAGCAAGTTCTTCCTGAGCAAATTCAAGTGCCCTTGCTATTTTTCCTTGACGAATATATTCAATTAATTGTTGTTGTTGAAGATGAAAATAGAGTCTTGGGTGTGTATCGAGTATCTATCAATTACAGAAATTGTCAGTAGGGTCGTAGAATACACAACTCCCATAACAGATACAAAAGTTTCTTGTGACTCATATTGAAGACTGAAGTTGGTGATTGGGTATCAGCATTGACAACAAGTCTCAGCGTGGTGCATGAAAAAAGGCTTAATCACGGTCCAGCAATTAACAAGCAAAATTTTTGACAAAAATTACCTCTGGATTAAGATCGTTTACTCGTTCGATTGCTTCTTCAACGTTGCCATTTTGAATTGCATTAAGAATCAGCTCTCTATCTTGTATCGATTCCAAATCCGTGTCCAACTGTAATCCGCACTCTTGACTAAACTTTTCTGCCGCATCCTTATAACCCTCAATTACAAGATAATTCATAACGAGCTTATTCAGATCTCTATTGGATAAAAACAACATTAGCATTTGATAGCGCTTCAAAAAAAATCAGCTGTTTTGTTTATCTTTCTCTTTTTCAGAAGCAAGAACCAAAAAGGCTTTTCGTCATTAAACATTCTGTGAGATTCCCACTTGCAAAGTCATCACGAGGACAGAAAAATCCTTCACAACAGACTCCACGACTCACCTTTTGTTTACTTCTACTTCAGATAACTTTTTTTCCCACTCACTTCGTGCCACTACTTTTTTCTGTGTGCTTGACGGTGTGCTTGTCTGCATGATAAAAGCGCGAGTTGTATTAAAGTGGGGACAGCGAACATGGCTACAAATAAAAAGAGGCCAAATACCATCTTGTCTCGTGTATTCTTTCTGCTTTTTGTTGTTCGAATGTGTTAATCGTCTTCTGGTTTGAAAGTCTGAACGATCTGTGTCATGTGACTGAAATACGTCCAATGGTGATTGTTCAGAGTATAGGATATTGCAGTCTTGTTCGAATGCCTCTTTGAGTCAACCTCAGTCTCCCCCATAACTTCGGTGTAGCTTCTTGACATCAGCATCTCTTCAGCTGTATGGATTATCCAGCATACAACACTGAATGGTCATACTATATTAACTGACATTCTATTCACATAATAATAAGTGATCGAATGTGTGTTACACGATCATGTTCGACATTGGATGCTAAAGCGGAGCAGAACGTGATCCTGCATTTGCAGTTTTATTGGCTGCCATACAATTTGACCCAATGGAATCGCGAGAGATCTGCTCCACTCCCATTGATGTTATAGTGGATTTTCACATTAGTATTATCGCATTATCATTTGCATTCTTTCTGGGCTTGTTCAAATTGCGATTAAGAGGTTTCTAAGGTGAATTTTATAGAAGGGTTGCAATACGTAAACTAAAATTCTAAAGCAAGCGCAACGTAGGAATGACATAAGACGCAAGTCGATTAATTATATGGGGCATGTTGCAACAAAACCAGACAAAGTGAACATTTATTATGTGACATAAATGAGAGGCTGATTATGATGTGATTGTAAGATTGACCAGGGTGAATGATGACGTTTTGATGATAAATGGTGCTCATTCATGACTTATGGACTTGTTAATCTTAATGCTCACTTTATCATGCCAGAATGGGATGAATATATAGGACTATCCCTATATATATATAAAATATTAATATGAAACTAATTTACATTAAATCCACCATGGAACCCAAGAACTACAGCACTATTAGAAGTATTTTAAACAAAAAAAAATGCTCCATACGTTTTTAAAATCAATGATACCCAAACTCTCCAGCCATATCTTGCTGAAGATGTCTTGTACTTGAGGTAGAACAAAGGCATGGTCCTCTGTAGAAGCAAAAATCAGAGCCAAAAGACATTGCAGTCCCTTATCACTATTGCCATTGTCAAACAAAAGCAAACCTTCCACAGCCTCCTACTCCAAATGCTTTCCTTCTTGGTACAAACGATAAAAGTTGATAGAGGAGAGTCCATCACTGATGGCATAGTAATAGGTTACATGACCCCGCCATTGCTGTTCATCTAAAATACAACATGCATAATTGTACACTTGCAACAAGTCTTTGCTTCTGAATTGGTGAGTGTTTTTAGTTCAATGAGGAATATAGCTGTGGTAGAGTGCACTTTGAAAGCCCTTTGGAACAAATGATAGGTCAGGAGCATAACCTTTAATATTAAGATAATAATTGCTTTTGGTATTTCAGATCCATATCATGTAAAGCTGGGTAAGTGTTTCTACCTTTTCTTAGCTGTCAGACATTACTGTAGTATGTAGAATGTAACAATGGTAAGACTTTGCATCTTATACATTATCTCTTGTTTATAGCCATGGTGCCAGATGGAGATCAAAGTAAATGTGCAATAGTAGGAAGGGATTTATTTCACACTCAAGTAGAAGATTTCCCACGTCTTCCATCTACAGCGGCCCAACCAAAGAATTGGAAGGAGTTTCAGGAGGTTGATGATCCAGTTATCTTGAACTATCACCCATATATGGCGTCTGGATTACCTATTACTCTCTGTGAACCTATTTTTGCTGATTTTCAGATAGGTTTCAGGGATTGTCAAGTTGACAAGTGTGATGTAGACTTTGCTATTGAACTTTCATGCAAGATGTCATATACATTTCCAGATGAAGATGCAAGGAAAATGGCCTTTTGCCTCCTTTTAAGTCAATATCTTAAAGAGACATTCATAAGTTATGCCTTTGAAAAAGTTAGTAAAGCTGGAAAAGGTCCAACTACAGATGGCAGTATTATGTACAGTATGTTAGAGGGAACATTGAAGCACCTTTGTTAAACTTAGAAGTAAAGCCAGAGCTCGGAATGGGCCATGCATGTGCTTATATCCAGTCATCAGCATACTATATTGAATTTATCAGAAAGTTTAAACAGGAAGCATCTCCTGTTATCAAATCTCGTCTACCAGTATTCCTTCTGTATCTAACAGGTATTGTTTTGTATACACAATATAATTGTTGCTCTTTAAGTTATGTTGTTAATTTATGTTCATATGTAGGTCCTTGGTTGGGGATAGCTGGTGCTGTCTTTTGGAAAAAGCAATATGTGAGCCTTTAATCCCAGTGGGATCTCAAATGGCGAGTTGTGTGCCAAGACTAGAATATATTGAAAGGTTCTCTGACAAAAGACGCGTCTGGTTAGCTGAGATGCATGATGAGCAGGGCATCAAGCAGACAGTCATTGTAAAGTTTGTATGTAAGTACTCAGAAAATGCCCACCGCAGGTGTGCAGAATTGAAAATTGCACCTGCTCTTGAATCAGTTGTGGACATTGGTTATGGGTGGAAAATAGTTATCATGGAATTTCTTGAGGGATTTGTTTTTCTTGATAAACTTGCAGCTGGTGAGATTGCTATGACACAGCAGGCAGTTTTGACAGCAATGAACACTCTTCACAAAAATGGCTTGGTTCATGGTGCAGTGAATATTCTCTGGAGAAGTGGAGAAGTAAGATTTGTTGATTTTGACTGGGCGGATGGAGAAGCAAGGTACCCTGGAAACATGAATCCAGGGATCAACTGGGCTAATGGAGTTGGTCTTCATAAACTTATCAGAATTGAACATGACCAGCATCTTGTTAAATCTATATATAAGAATGTTGAGTGCACTCAGAAGAAACTTTCTGAATGGCATCCAGACTACTGATTACCTTGGCCTTATTTCTATGTGCTAGAGAAAGGCACCCAGCTTGCTATGATAAATTGAGATTTTCATTTTGGACTCTTTAGAAAGAATGGGAATTAATTGTAAATAGATGGATCATTATAAAATAATTTTTTTAATGAGATAGACCCATCATTACATGATGGCATTCCATCTTGCTGCTGTGCTTTGTGTGCTGGGGGGGGGGGGTGTGTTAATAAATGCATATGGTTTTATGAATACTGTAGTGTGGTGATGTATGAATGAAAATGTTTGATCATCATTATCATCTGCAATATGAATTTGAGATGCATTGATATTAGTGTTTAGTAGTTCTTCCTGGTTAATGAATTTATTTGTTTGGGATGGAATTATGCAACAAGACCTATGCCAATCGATTTAAAATCTCAATCAACACATGGATTATACGTGAATTATAAAACTAATATATAGGATTATCTGTATATGAATAATAATAATTACGACAGTTTACTGAATATGAAAAGACAATCCGTTTTTTAGAGACAGGTTGCGACTGTGGTTGCTCAAAAATAATTCCGAGAGAAAAGTTTGCTGAATTACGTGAAGCGTTTCAAGCTCTCTCTAGATCCGAACAAGACATATTTATAATGGCCCAGTTGAAAGCGATGAATGGCGGAGAAATAACTGCCAGTCGACGTCTTAAAAGGAAATCGCGTTCTAATAAGAGAACTTTTTATTATTGAGATCACAATACGCCCCTCTGTCAGAAAACGTATCTCAATATGTTAGGAATTGGCCGTACGCACTTCGAAAATGTCAGAAACCATCTAGCAACGAATGGTATCATACCGCGCGTTCATGGTAACATAAAACGAATGCCGCGATGGAAAACCAAAATCACCATTGATATAACCGTTGCTACTGCCGTGAAAATTTTTCTCAAAAACTATGCTGAAATTCATGGACTACCAAGCCCTGGTAGAAATGTCAATCGCATTACTCAATCGCTTACACTCTTGCCAGCTGAAACAAGTTATAAATCGGTCTATCGCGATTTTATTGCAGGTCTCGAAAACAATAGCACGTTGAAATTGTTAAAATATGATGCATTTCGCAAGTTATGACACCAATTAACGCCGTATATTCAAATCATGAGTCCAAGAACGGATTTATGTGACGCGTGCCAACATTTCGGAACGGCTTACAGTATAATGCTCGTAAGGAAGAAGAAGCGAAAGATTTACTGAAAAAATTCAAAAAACATTTAATTAAAGCTAAATTAGAGAGAAACTATTACAACAAAAATACGAAATTAGCAGAAGAACAAAGAAAATTAGTAGACGAAAATTATTGTATGGCAGGAGGTAAAGTTGATTATTGTATCGTTGACGCGACTGCTCATTACAGTTACGATTGGGCACAAAACGTTCACGTGCCCATTTCGATCAACAGGTAAGTAAAATTTATTACCTCAGTCCGCGTAAGGTGCATTTATTTGGTATCCAAGATGAAGCAGTACGCGAACAGATTAATTACGTTCTCGATGAGGACGAAATTATCGGCAAAGGTCCTAATGGCACGCTAAGCATGGTATTCGATGGAATTAAACGATTGAATAAAGGTGAAAAAAAAATTAAAAATTACTTGTGACAATGCGGGAGGACAGAATAAAAATAATGCTACCATTTGATTTTATCTGTATTTGATAATTTGCGGTTATTATGATAGCATCGAATTAAATTTTATGATACCTGGACATACTAAATTCAAGTGTGATGGTAGTTTTGGATTGGTTAAGAAACTATATCGCAAAACAACGGTAAATTGTGTAAACAATATCGTTGAAGTTGTGAAAAAATCGAGTAACATTTCTAAATGCCATTTAGATGCTCTTGAAGTAGCTAGAAAATGGAGAGTAAGGCAAAGCAAAAAAAAATGACAACTTAGAAGAGCTTCGAAAAAAATAGAGATGCTGGAAAATGTTGTGGCATGGCAGAATTATTTAACAAACAAGCAACTTCAAGAACTGTCAACTTTGCCAAAGAAACAAAACAAAATTAAACTCCTAACTAACAAAGTCAAAAGCAGAAGTTAAGCAAGCAAAAGTAATAACTCAAGAAAAGTTCAACACTTACATATTACAAAAGAATAAATAATGAAGTTAGAATACCAAGCTATTGAGTTAAGAAGAGGAGATAAATGACATTGCAATTTTTGCTTTTTTGAAAAAGAAAAAAAATTTAAATGCTACTTACAAAATATTATCTTACAATACAAGCAATAATGATTATAGTGACATTGCTTATATCTAGCGAGAGCTTGAAACGCCTCACGTAATTCGGCAAAATTTTCTCTTGGAATCCTTTTTGAGCAACCACATTTACAACCTATCTCCAAGAAACGCATTGCTTTTTCATATTCGGTTGAACCGTTATAATTATAATTTTCCATATACAGGTATTCCTATATATAATTTTATTGTTCATGTAGAATCTATATGTGCTTTAAGTAGGGGGTCTAGGTCAATATTGATGACTGCAGTTTTGAACCATACAGGTATGGTTAACTTCTTGAATTGGTAGTAAGGTTTTTAGTAAAGCAACAGCACGATCATACTAACACAAATGAATGCAGAACTAATCAAACCATGTCACATCAATCAACAGTAACACACTCAACTGAACAAAGTTGATTTAGTTTAAATGTCTGTTATTTTTATTTGGACTAATGCTCGAGTTACTGTAGAGTCCATGAAAAATAAAAAGTAAAAGCTTTTACATGAAGTTATTAGATAAGCTTGATTTATCTGAACCATGCATGATCAAGTATATTACTTGTATCAACACTCTTATTTCTCAAATCGTCTAAGAACTTCTTCCCAACTTCTGAATTCACTATATTAAGATTTCTAAGCATTTTCCCAAACTGGTACAAGTCAGACTGTGATGTATACTTGTTATTACTCATGAGTGTTGCACCATCCCAGTCCATTAAACGTTCAGATGCTTCTAATCCATCTGCACTACCATGCTCAAAATCAATAAGAGCATACCTATAGTTTCTGATGTTAGGAACAAAGACAACATTTGAAATCCGAATGTCACGATGAACGTAACCATTTTTATGCAGCCAAGTTAAGCCAGTAAGCACACTATGTGCCATTTCACGAACTTCATTTTCACTACTTAATTGAAAGTTCTGGCCCCGTGTTTCAAATACAACCCTACACTCACTGGACAAAAGTCTACGTAATTTTTGTCGATCACATAGTAAAACATATGAAAAATCTATTTTTTCGAAG
>CAJVPJ010000268.1:0-31336 GCA_910592205.1 Paraglomus occultum | reverse complement strand
TTATAACCACAAATGCACCACACGGGACTACATCGGAGTATTCCACATGTGGAGCAGAAGCCATATCGAGAATAATACTGGTAAAAGTCTTTATAAGCAACCATGTAATAGTTGTTATTGTAGATGGTAAACCCCTTTATGAGTCGGTTGCGAGGCTTAAGCCATATCTTATATCGTCTAAACTTATTGTCATTGTTATTGTACTTGTGTGTTGGAAGTGAGTATATTCTCGCAAACTCACTCACAAGTGTTGCTGTGCATTCTTCGCTACTTCCAAGTAATACCAGCGTTATTGTATAATAAGGATTGCGAATAGCGAAGTAAACGTTGTCAATTTGAGTCGGCTTTACGTTGGTGATTTCCTCGAAAGAAATCCATTGAAGTCTTAATGATTCATGTTCACTTTCCAAGGCGGATTCAACCAAGTTGGCAATGGCTGGATTATTAGCAAATAACGACATAGTAATAGTTGATTTAGAATTTCTATCTCTCAATATCAAAGTTAAAGAAAGCGTCAACCCTTAATTGTGTTACATTGCACGCAAATCGATCGGCCTCTTATAGAATGTATTCCGCGTATTCTGTTCAATTAGTACGATACGTTTGCCTTGTAGGTGGTGGGGGTGCAGAGTAAATTTGTAATAATTATCTCATAAAGTAATAAACTTTCCCTTGCACCAAATCAAAATGTCAAATATTTTTATTCAAGAGACCTAATCGCTTTTTGGAGTCTGATAAAGATGTGCTATTTCTGATGATATTAATGTATTCAAAAAGCAAAGTTGATGGCGATGTTTAACTTCTGTTTCTTTTAATTTTATTAATAAACTAACTAAGTACAAGCGTTTGCAACTAAATTTTTAGTAAACTTTTGGGGTTTTTTAGTTTTGTTAATTAATAATAATATAAGCACTTACATAATAACAATAATGAAAACTATTCCTAACCCTATTCAAGGAGTTCAATTACATTGTTTATTAGCTATTTTAATTTGGGCTTGTAACCTGGATGATTGATGAATTTATGTCTGAACTACTGTCGTGCCATTAATATTAAGCCATTACAGCTATTTAATTTCAGTGTCTTATCCATTTTGAGATTATTATTCGTGCAATTAAATGTTTACTTTGTCTATATTTGTTGCAGCATATGCGTGAGAATTATCTCTGAAATAATAGAAAGGCTGCACAAACAGACCACAAAGTTAACATCTTGTTACGTGGCATAAATGAAAGGCTGATATTAATATGGATAAAATGTAACTGATTTTGGCTGTAACTTTTGAATTTTTATTAATCTATATTATACAAAAAAAAGTGACAACCTCAACTTGATTAAAATAAACTTTGCTTGATATTACTTTACTTATGGAGCACCTCAATGTTTTGTGCTCAATCGTAACTGTAAAAAGCCAACACTACAATAATCAGCTTTACCTCCTGATACTGTCTATCATAACTACTTTTTTTATTTTCTGATATTTTTATGGTTTGTTGTAATAAATTTCTCTTAATTTACCTAGATGTTCTTTAAATTTCAGCGGTAATAATGTACGCGATTGAGTAATTGATTGACATTTCTACCAGAACTTGGTAATCCATGAATTTTAGCATAGTTTTCGAGAAAATTCTCCACGGCTGTAGTAACGGTTATGTCAATGACTATTTTAGTTTTCCCATTATGACACTATTTTCACATTAATATAAATGTGTATGATTCAATTTCTAACATGCTGAGAAACAGTTTTTGACAAAGCAACATATTGTAATCTCAGTAGTAAGACGGGTCGCTCGTTAGTGTACATTTTCTTTTAAGACATCAGCTGGCAGTTATTTCTTCATCATTTATTGCTTTCAACTGGGTTATTAAAAATATACTTTGTCCGAATCTAGTGAGATGTTGAAACGCTTTACGTAACTCGGCAGACTTCTCTCTTAGAACCTCTTTTAATCAACCACCATTGCAATCTAATTTCAAAAACGTGCGTTCTATTCATTATAATTATAATTTTCTATTACTATATACAGATTTCTATACAGCGTATAAAGAAATTATTGGCGTAAACTTAAAATTGCATAAATTTGTTATTTTTTTAATAAATAGCGTATTTGCGTTTTGAAAGTTACTTTGCCAATAAACTTTGAGACAACGACAAGCTTTTAATTAAGACCCTATTACAATCGAGAAACTATGTTACACTTTTGGGATGTAGGAATTCGTTCTGCTAAAGACATTTAGACGACAAAGATAGCAATGAAGCCATCTATAGCAACTTTACAACGACCGCCTGTGCTCTACCCATTTTCAAAAACGTCATATAATACATTATATGTACTACGCTGCATATAACGACCCGCTGCATATAAAGACCGATTTTGCCCAGCCCGAGGCGGTCGTTGTAAAGAGAGTTAAATGTAGTCGTTTCAAAATCCAAAACCCTCACTTTATAGATCGTAGGTTACGCTATGATAGCTGAAATATCGAGTAGGACGGTCACATCGTTCTACGTAAGCTGCTTGGTCGACGGGGAGCCAGATCTGTAGAAAATGGGCGTACGTGCAAAAAAGGACGAAAATTAGCGGTCGACGTTGAAGCAAGCCGAAACTCACTCTCATGTAAGGTCCTGGAATCTGGAATATGGCGTATACCATATGAATTGTGCACACCAAGTCAGCCATAATCGAATATCACGGGGCGGATTAGCCTTTAGTGCCTTACAATTCTCATCGGATTCAAAACTCCGCCAGCAATGTAAAGTCGAGTGTCATCCTAAATTGACCGTGAACACTACGGATGTTCATGCAAGAGGTCGGTGGAAATAAGGAATAATCCATATCAGCTGGTGAAGCCGGTGAATTAAGGCCTAGGGTATGTATTAGGAACAGGTAATAATAAGTCTGATGATTCCGATAGCTTTCATAGATGTTTCTCGAAAAAATGTCTTAGGAATGATGAGGATTGACAATATACGAGCCTGAGAACGTCCAGGTAACTCTTTCAAAATGAAAATTGCGTAGCCAGTTGTGGCCGAACCAACCATGTTTTTTTTTTCCCTTGATGTTTTGACAGACAACTGTGCCGTGGAAGTGGTGCACACGGATCATAAATTTGGCCTAAAAGAAAAACTGCACAAAGGCTCTGAAGATGTAAATTCACTCTCATCGACAGACGGAACATCAAGAAGATAAATGTAATGTGCAACACTTCCATCATCCTCTTTGGCCTTCCACTTGGTGATGAATACTCACGTGATCACAAACTTCGTTCGATAATCAGCGTGTTTCGCCGAGCCCCAAGTTTCGACGTTAGTCTGTCATCGTTGAAGTGAACGTCTACGTATATGTCATCGAAAATGGCAAGTCGTCGTCTTCGCCCAGCTCGTCAACTTCAAAATTGGATAACAAGGATCGAACTGTAAAATACACGTTCAAGTTCTACGCTTACTTCGTATATTGATCCTGGTACGTATTTGGAATTATTTGCATATGAGCTATCATTCCCGCTTCCAATCAAGATAATTGATTCGATTCACATCGGATAAAACATACCAATCTACAGGCACTCCATCCACTCTCAACCCAAACCATTTTTTTCTGAACGAATAGGTAAAGAATTTCATAAAGTTCGCACTTTTTTCTTGTTATGTTTTCAACCAAAATTTGATACATAAACAATCTGAAGAAGTCGGTTTTTTAAGAAAAAACATTTGCATTTGAGAGGAAAACTGAAAGTAATGAATAAAGGGAGAAGTAATATAAGATTTGAAAACAAAAAGATAAAAGGCATCATTATGAAGGCTTACGTAAAGCATGATTAAAACCATGGTTTCATCTTTAACAAAAAAGAAAATGCTATCTTGAAAGCGGAAGGAAAATAAATTGGATTATCGTTGCGTACTTTTGAGTACTGTTTCTTAAATTTCATAAGTATAAGATAGCATTATAGAAACTTGATAAAATTGGGAATTTAGAAAGAAATAAGGATAGAGAAGAGTCGGAATGAATGCATATACTGGTAATATCGAGTACATCATGAAAAATATACTATGCATAAGGTGGCATAATAGGAAGACTGGAGGGGAAGGGGAAATTTGTCGTTCAGCGCTGCCGCCATCACAAAAAAAAAAATATACAACCCTCGTAAACTGTACGTTCTCAAAACTCTTTCCCAAAGTCTTTGTACATGTATTATTACAAGTATTTTTTCCCCCACAAGAAGTTAATCATAATTACAGTTTAACCTTTTCACCTCGTTTTGCCAATACCGCCTTCCTCTTTCCCCACACCAAAAATCCTGTACCATCTTTTCTTTGTTTTCTTTTTCTTTTTTTTTTTTTTCTTTTTTAAAAAATTTTTATGCTGTTTTTCATTTACTTTTGTTCTTTTTTTTTTATTCACGTTCTTTGCATTCATTTTCGACTTATCCTTTTGTCATTTCTTTCGTTTATTCCGTGGTGACAACCCCGTTTTCCAGTTCCTTAGCCTGTTTAGGCCAAGCGCCAATCAACCTGATCATACTACCCCAAGCCAAGTCGATAACCCATCGAGGCAGAAAATCATTCATCATAACATGCATTCTAGCAGCGGTTCCAATGACGTAGCGATCCTTTGGAAAACCAACTTCCATCGCCTCAACAACCGTTCTCACTACATCTTTTGGGGAATCTTCGCCGGTATAAAGTTTCTGCCAGAAATCAGCGGCGCGTTTGATGCATTCTTCTCCGTATAAGCTCAATGTCTGCTCGGTGATATGAGGTGAAGAGTGCAGTCGGTTGTAGGTCTCCACTGGGGTAGGTGTGCCCGTTCGAGGACGAATTGGACACGGCTCGATCATAGTCACATGGATTTTCCAAGGAAGCAATTCGACACGGATGGTATCCAGCATTGCCTCGAGCGCGTGTTTTGAAGCTGAATACGCTCCATAGAAAGGAATGGTTGTTCGGCCGAGAACAGAAGTAATGTTTATAATGCGTGGAGAAATGTCTTGTTGTTTCGATGGCTTTTGTATGTTGTACCTTATGTTCTGGCGCAGGCTTGGAAGAAGAGCTTTGATTATTTTGATGGGACCCATAAAGTTGAGGTCCATCGCTTTCGTGATTTCCTCGGCAGAGGTGAGTTCAAAAGCAAAACCTTCGTTACAGCCGGCGTTGTTGACAACAGCAAAAAGGCCTTTTTCTTTGGTATTGGCGGCAATCATACGGGCACATGCTTGGATCGAGCTGTCTTTTGTTACATCGAGAATAACGGGGTGAAATGTCGATGAACGGTCCCGGCTGGCGAGTAGCTCTCTGAAAGATGATTCGGAGGGGCATCCTGGGTGTGTGTGGAGAACGGGATGGGAATGGGGTGAGTATTGATGTGTAATTGACACACGTGCTTTTATTCTAAATATATCCAAGCTAATTCTCGCTCTATTTCCGTTCCCACCGTTCCGCCCTCACCCTTTACGCCTTCACCCTTTCCCGTCTCTCTATCATTTTTCTTTTTTTACCTGCGAATACATGATAACCTCTCCTGTGCAACGCCTTTGCAATCAAATTTCCAATGCCGCCGCTATCACAACCAGTTACAAGAACGTATCGGTCCACAAAGCGCTGAGTTGGTGGGGGAGAGGAGAAGAAGCTTTCGACGTACGAAAAAATACCCATGGTGTACACCGTTAAAGTATATTCTCACAAGGTGGTATAATGTGAACACGATTGCGGACTTGGGGGGTTCTTTCGTTTCAGTTCAATAAGAGGAGTGTGATTAAGAGTAGAAAGTTGATAGGAGAGGAGATGTAGTTTCAATTGTTGGTGTGGAGAATTTCTTTTGTGATTGGTGGTTGATAACACAAGAAAAGGGTTTTTTGTTAAGAGGATTCTTGTAAACGAAAAAAGGTGGGTAATGTCAAAAGTATATTCAACAATTGTTATGACAATAAGGATTTCAGAATTGGATTCTTGTTTATATTTTTTTTTGTTGTTTTTAATGACTATGGTAAAGAGGTGTTGATTTTAAAAGCTTTGATTTTTTTGTAGGTTTTTAAACTTGTTCTTGTGTCGTCAACCTGAAAGTGGATTGTTATAGAGTAATAATAAATCAATCGTTACAAGAGTTGATGTCGTTAACAAGTATCGTTTCGTTAATAGAGAGGAATGAATGATTGCAGGAGGCGTTGAGGCGGATAATTTGGATGAATTCTCGCTACTCAGAATCGGGGAAGTTAGTTTACTCCAATATTGAACATGACAATGTTCTCCTCTTGTCATCAGACCTGCTTATAAAGCTTTTTTTTTTCTCCTTTGGAGGAATAATCAGCATAATACAATAAGAAATAATAAGTCTTTTGTCCAAAACAACAAAATTCATGTACGTAAGATGATTTTGACATGTGAAAATATCGACGTTACCGGTTTGTTTAAGTAACACATTTGTGATTAATGAGGAAGAATAGATGCACATGAGATTGACTGCGATGCGCACGAAGAATGGGTGGTCCAAGGGATTTAAAGTAAAAAAATTATGTAATAAACCCGATGGAAATGTGCGAGGGAAGATATGTAAGGAGAAAAAAAGATCACGGGAGAATAATGCGAATGAACATACCGAATTTACGAGATGGATCAAAGATTTGAATGGGCGTATTTTCGCTTCTAAATGCAAGAGTTTGTTTACAGATTGTGTAAGATTTTTGAACAATGAATAGAAGTGGCTATTTAATCTCTGTTGAAACTAACTTCATTATTCCTAGCATCACGACGCATGTGGTATTACAATGCTAGCTGTATGTAGAGTATGCAAGCAGAGTGGTACTGTAATACCATACCTACTAACGAATCGCACATACGATCGACTAACATCAGTGTATTTAAATTCAATGTGGCATTGATGTTCATACATTCAGAACTTCTTTAAATACATCTAAAATGCACGAACCATCTCTAAATGCACACGCTTAGGTTCATATACAAAAAACTCTTTGCGAATTTCCCTCTCTGAATGCATGCTCATGTAAGTAAGTCCCGAAAGGGGGTGGTAGAGTGCATTTAGGGGAGTTTGACCGCATGTGGTAATATATTTATATCTTATCCATAACATATCACTATATTATTATTAGTAGTAGTAGTAGTATTATTACTATTATTATTATCATTGCTATCTCTTTAACTTGGGGTATTCGGCTTACGCCACAGGGTTTCGAAACTCTTAAGCCACAACAATTACCTAAACAGTCTAATCAGTTCGCTTTCGTTTTTCCATCATTCTATTTATGGTTATCAAAGGCTTTCTTTTACAAGATTGGTGGTATTAACGTTAAACAACTTGTGAGAGCCATGTGCGATTATTCGAACTACTCAATCAACAGTGAATTGCTTATCGAAGCCAGGTTATTTCCCCTCGTGCTTTGTCGAATTGTCCAATCATCAACAGATAGATTAATTGCAAACTAATTAACTTTTACACATTGCTGTTTAATATTTGTCTCAATCCAACAACTCGAAGAGCCTATCAGTAATTAATTTCTTGAATTTCCAAATTAGGTATGATTGGTAACTTATTCTCTTTCTTTTCGTGTCTGCTTTTAAGTCAGTGGGAATTACAATATGTGATAGTAAGCTTTGCTGGCCATTTTTAATGCTTTCTATTTTTGCGTTGAATAATAGTTGTCTACCTAGCTGATAATTTATTAGACTCTGATACTAATGCAATTTTGCATCCACTTAACCTTTATAGTTTTGCCAAGACTTGACACTATTGTAAATTCAGTAATTTTTACTAATAATGTTTCTTGCTAATAGTTATATGTTCTGAAAGTTAACCTATGAAATACTATGATCATTGAACATAGCTCACATGAAGCCCAGTTATTATCCCGAAAGCAACGTCTATTTATTTATGATTCACTATAACGTACGTATCTTTAATAGTGAAATTATAGTCTTTGACCCCTGAAATTTTTAGCGGCGTTTCCATTTTACAAGGAAATGCTTTCCATAGTAATAATTGTGCTTGATAATGAAAGCTCGGTATTTCACAAATCGTCAACGTCAAGGGGTGTTTGGCACATCCCCGTTTATAATAATAATAATTTATTCAGTCCAATAAATTTGCTCGGCGTTCTCTTTTGTGGAACGATCTCCAAGGATAATATGACTTTCATTGCGTATCACATTGATGATCATTTACTGAATATATCAAACAAACCTGTTGTATCTACTCTGAGGCTTATTTTTTTTTCACCTTACATATGCATCAACAATATCGTAGGACATTCCAAACAATGAATACGAACATACAATATACTTATGACGACTTCGTGCGTATAGAAGCAGATTGAAAGGTGCAGCGCGCAAATAGGAATGATATGTGACAAGAGCTATTTTCGAACACAAAGCCCTTTTGGAAATCAGTTTAGCCCATCGGATATCAGCTACCTATGAACATGTAAAAACCATATACAGTTTGGGATCACCTGAATCCCGGAAAATGTCAAATCTCTTTCACATATGTCTATGGATACTTCCCAGGATAAAATCTACTAACCGTATATCCATCATCGCTTGATGTCAAGTATTGACAGTACTTCTATAAGTGGGATAATTATTGGCTATGGTATACACGAAAAGCATTCTTGGTTTTGTCATTAGACTTGCGCAATTAATGTTTGGAGTAATAAACCTTGTTGATTGAGGATTAAGCTTTAGCATCAACATTATTCAATTATCCCACCCTTTCCTTTAATACGCTGTTTTCACATCATTGTCAATAAAAACAATACATAGTACGTAATGATCTACGTCTATGATATCATATCAAGTCTTCAGTAAGTTGGCGAACAGTTTTCCATTAAAAGTAAGACTATCGACAACTACAAATCATTGGTAAATGAAGTCACAAGACTTATTATGCAACGAATATGTTCTATTAAACTGAATGTCATCTACTCAATATTCAGTTCACATCTTAATGAGTGACGGCTAGATCATATTTGCAACGCAATGCTTGAATGACAATGCTTGTCATTTCAGATTACATCTGTATCGTCAACCATGGATTAGTATTCGGCGAGAGAGTTGATACAACTTACCATGTCTCTTAAGGTCTTGTTGATTTCATTATCTATTCAGTAAATCTAATGACAGGTCAGGCGTGAACAGTTACATAAATGCTGCTGGAAAATAAGTGTTCCCAGGAGTTTATCGAGCAAGGGCCGGGGTCATCACTGTCTTTGAAACCTAACATTTAGTACCAAGTTATTTCTTGAGGGAATCATTTCGCCGACAGTCATTTCACCGACAAAATTTCCCCAACATTATTTCGAAGTTATCTTTTTTTGGTAATTTTTGTCGGGGAAATGAACGGCTTCCATTCTTTTCTACGTTTCTTTAAAGCATTGTTATCTTCATAGGGCAAACTCATCGTCAACTTTTTATATCACAAGTGGCAATATGTTATCTTTGATAATAAAAATCACATTGATACCGAGACGTTAGTTTGTTATAGACGTTTCTTTTATATGCAATTCATGTAAACTGTTTCTGGTTTATGGATATATTGCACAATTACTGTATTCAAGGTTACGGTGTCACGGACGCTGAGCATTACGCGTGACATAATAATAATTCACGTTCGTTAACCTGTTTATCAATTCAAACTCTATGGTGGTTAGCAACCGCGCCCGAGAGAATTTAACCAAGTTCTTGATGTTGGAATTTGTCATGAAAATTTAAACACAAAACGATCGTTCAATATTTTAACTCTAGCATCTAAACCTGTCTAAATACAGAAATCCTTCTACAAATGTAACCCTCTAAGTGCCAAGCACTATATTGTTTCTCTCTAAATGCAAGCGTCCCACGCGTATAAATCATTAGGTACATTATTCTCTGTAAATGGTAACCTTCCGTAAATGCAAGTACGTCTTGGCTCCGATGCAATGCATTTGCAGAGAGTTTACTGTATTATGTAACTCAATAAGGCACACTTAATTGTGTAAGGTCTGGAATATACTGTCATTGCTTAACGAGAGATAAGTTTAAAAAGTCCTTATATGGGAAAACAAATACCATTTTTATGCTTGCAAACGAACAGATATTTGAAGAAAAAAGTCTTTATAGATTGTAACATTTTTTATTGCGCCAACTTATGTGTAGTGTATGGGTAAATGCATTATGATTTGGCAAAGCCTAATAAAACGGGTATGTAATTAATATAGTTCTTAATTATCTCTGTTTGTTATAATACTTCTTGCCGACCAAATTATCACATGCATGGATGGACAACGACTTACGTGTCTCGACAAGAGAGTACCAAAATAAAGCAATGTTAGTAGAAGAGAATGCATAATTGGGTGTTACTATCCAATTCATTACATTGAAAAATGTAAACATGGGTAAGCGAACTACAAGGGTTTTTCAATTACCACTTTATATGCTACGCCTACTAATCTTTCAGGAAACCCGGAACACACGTTTGATAAACCGGTTCGGTGTGGCCGTTATTATATACTGAACGTATTGTCAAAATAGAAGCAATAGTATACAACAACTGTCCCGCTGGGACATTGACTCGGGTGCATACATGACGGAAAACAATAAGACTTATATTTTATTTCTCAGTTAAAATGTGTTATTTACGTAAAATATAAAATAAATTTAATTTAATACTCAGTCTTTAAATAATAGTCTCTAAACTCTTTTTATGTCAGAACATACTGTAAGTTTGTTCCCTATATCATCTAATTAACTGTCAATAAAAGTCAAAAATACAATTGTTTTCATTGTTTTGTTTTTATTTTTCAGAATATGTTGATTTAAATACTATTCCTTATTAAACTCCACGATTTTTCTAGAGTTGGATCAAAGATACTGTTGAAAGGTTTGATTTTTATCAGGTTAAATGCATTTGAGAATTAAATTCAACGGCTTTCTGTAACTCAAAATTTTTTTCCTCGTAGTTGATATTTGGGTTTTATGAAAGCTGCGGCTTTTTGACATATTTATACAACACAAATTTGGAATATGTTATATTATGAAACTAAGAGATATTATAAGTTTCGTTTGTTTGTTTGTTTGGTCGGTTGGTTGGTTTAGTTTGGGCGTTCTTGGGCCAAAGTAAGTCAAATTAAATATTTTATAGCAAAAATTATGAAAGCAAATAAAGAACGCATTTTGGTACAAAATTTTATTAACACGTTGGTTATCTGAAGTAACTTTTAGCCAATTTAACAAATGATCAAAGTAATGTGTTGTTTATTATCGTAAACGCGTCTTTATTTTTAAATTTATTACCATTCTGGCAAACGCTGTTAGTAATAAAAATTTCAAAACGGTTGGTTTTTGCTCTCATACGTTATTGTAATTATAATAATTCTAGGCTAATACTAAAGGCACAACGACAGGTTTTCCAGTATTAGCTTAGCGGCATACAATAGCCCAGATTTGAAAAATAATTAAAAAACAACATACGCCCAAATATATTGAAGATAAAAAATTTATAGTTAAGAAGTGGGATAAAATTTTTGATAAGGCAGTGAATAATTTAGCGTTACCAAATAATAACGCAGTCTTGTTTGAAAAAAAAAAAAGTAATAGAACTGTATACTAAAATTTTGTGACAAGCTTTGAAATTGGGATTTTTAATTATCTTATGTGGTTGTTGTATTACATTATTTCTTTTGTGAAGGCAACATGTTCGTTACGCATCGTAAAAAGTAGTTGCATAATTCTCATTCCTATTGCAAGCGATGCATCAAGCATTTCTTTCATAAAAGTGAACAGAATTGAATGATAAATAATCCATACCCTGCATAGTATTCGTTTACTTTGCCTTTAGTAATAACGATGCGCTGCGTAACATCGACATATCATTCTCGACGGAATTTCAAGTCAATTCTAAAGAACAACACTTGATCATAGACTTGAATACTTATAAGAAAATTATAATTATTTTCTGGCGCAATAAATTGTCTAACCATTGCAATGTTCTCTCAGTAAAAATAAAAATTAGTACATCTATCCCACTTTTGATATTAAATTTCAGTTTCGTATCAGTTATTGATTTCCTAGGCACAACGTTTTGCTCATACTCAGAGGTCTATATGCAATGGTAAGTCTGTATTTGGGTAACAATAAACAAAAAACGTGAACATTTTATTTAACTTTTATTCAATCTTTCACGTCTGTATTAGAAAATTTCACGTTTTATAATAATGTTTTGAACGTTTAGACTTTATTAAAATTATAATAAACCCGAGAGTTTTTATTAGTATTAGCTAATTAAAAGGCTTTTCAATACTGTTTGCTCACCGTCCAAAATTTTTAATCATGTCTTTGCGAAGAAGTTGAGCGATTTGCGGCTACAGGAGTAGCATACTTTACATATGATACAGTATATACATAGTATATTATTCTTCTCTCAAAATTTAAGCTAAACTAAGTCAGCAGTTAAAAAGGACTCCAATACCATGACACAGAATGAGAACGTCTACTCAGCAAACTGTTGGTAAACGTAAACGTATGTAAATATAAAGCATCAATCTATTGTAATGTTACTTACCAAGTAATCGGTGTCTATTACTATTTAGTTCAAAAGTTATGGAGCCTTTTAAACACGCCAATAAAAGTGCGTGATATCAAGCATTCCATACGGATTGTAGCTAATGCAGCTGCTTTTAATTGAAATAAGCGTGCTCGTTGTTTTCACAATAAAATTATTTTACTTCGACACAGAAAAACGTGTAGCTAATAAGATGCTGTATAAATAATAGTTTACTCCACTAATGTTACTGTTGATATATAGAAAAGGGATTGTCTACATATTTGGTTAATAGCAAAATTAGTTCTTACAAATATTTCCGCTGGGCTGTAACCCAATAAAGTTAAAGATATGCTAATAATAGTTGACATATACGTAATTTAAAGCCATTCAAGATGCATGATACAATGAGATAATGTACTACCACGTGACTCTATGAACAGGCAACAATAACGATTCGGAGTTTCTTTGTTGCCAGATTTGCCGATGACGATAGTGCGATTCTTGTTACGCAGTTGATTACGCAGTTGATTCCAAGAATATACAGCGCACTAGTGATTAAAATAGTTAAGTTCTGCTGTAATAATAGGAGGGGACAGATTAACCGGTATGTCAATCCGTCCAAAATGACATGTTACCGAGGAATACAAGCGTATGACACCCTGATCATCTGCACAGTCAACAAGTCAAATCCCGTAAAGATCCCTGCATTAGACAAAGCCGGGTGATAGAAACCGTCCCTTATATTAGTATGTAGCGTATTTGATTAGCGTTTGCGATGATTAAACGGTTTGTCGACAAATGCTGACAACAGACACGATCCAAGGCGAGCGTGAGATGCTCGCATTCGCGAAAAAAAGAAGAAAAAAAAAAAAAAAGAGAAATTCATAACCGTTTTTTTCTTTATTAGCGTTTTTGTATATTACTGAGCCAATTTAAAGCTCTCAAATAATTTCGAGTCGTTTAGATGTTCATTAAATGTCTATCATGCAAAATTTTAATTTAAGTAGTATCATTTTTTCATTATATTGTACACGGCAATACATTACCTATAAACAACTAATCTATCGTCGTCATCATATTGATAACTATACATAGACGATAATTGTTCGTTGAAATAAAATTATTATGCTACTCCAAACATCCAGAATGGAATGATCCCATCCCATCTCGCGGACTCTCCTATTCCTATCCTTCTGCTTAATTCTTTTTCCCATCCATCATCTCCTGGTCTCTGATCTAAGAATACGTTCATCTTGCCTCCTATTTGTTTCAAGAAATGTTGATAGTAATCGTGCTCGTCTCCATGCTCGTGCCATATGCCTCTCTTGGCATCGCTAATCTTGTGAGCCGTCTGCGCCATTTGCAACATTGGTATCAATGTCCCGTCTGATACATGATTTGTATATTGATTGAAATGAGCTATTATGGCCCTACTCAACCTCTGCCCTCGTTTTGCTGTATGATGCCATATATCGAATCCAACTTCATAATTCTGTACTCCCCTTATCAGAGTAAGCCAATAATATATATTGAGCGTGGAATAATGGAATTGATATTCGTCTACTTCCGAAGACGTTATCTCTCCAGACATCAGCAGATCGTCCACGTATGACAGTTCGTATGGTTGTTGGAGAACAGAAGCCGATAATTCCTCTGTCATTTGGAACTGCTTGCCAATCTTCATCCTGCATCTATTAATTACCCTCAAGTACAATCTAATATCATCGACGAATCCACTCAGCGAGGCTAATTGTAAATCATACAACGTGCTTCTGTGATCACCGAGTCGATTCATTCTGAGACCTTCTGGAGAGGCGATCAATGTTTCTAACCACTGTGACGCTATTCCTTTGATAGTTGTGTACTCGCCGTGAGATAATGTGTGCTGTTTGTACAAAAGTCGTACACCGTCAAGGAAGAAACTAGGATTCAGTGTCATTATATCCTCATGAGTAGGCAGCACCCTTCTGTCTACCTTTGGTAGTGAGCGCGGTACTCCGTGAAGATTTGGAAACAAATATCCTTGGTCATTGATCGCTTCTACGTCTGTTAGGTTAAGATTTACCTTCGTATCGTTTCGACCATCTAACGAGTAAGATGAAAGCATATAGGCACGGATAAGATTAGCCGACCATCTACCGTAACGAACGTCGTTGGTGAAGTAATTGGCCAGAGCCAGAGTGGTCACATTCTCAAACAACTCTGAAGTCGATGGGTAGTCTGTCGATAATAAATCAAAATACTTCCACCCATCGTTTGCGTGTATCTTATCATGTGACGTACTCTCTGAAAATTCCTTTGATTCCATTACTAAATAGTCTTGTTCGTTCGGTTTTACCCTTTGAAAACGTCCCTTAGCAGCATTGACCATTTCGTCAGCCTTCTCGATCAGCAAATCCACTATTCGCTTTACTTTGATTTCTCCACTCCAGTATTCCAGTCTAGCCGCTTTTAATCCGTTCTCGTTATACACGAACAGTTTATTCGAGTCGAATCTCTGTACTTCCCTGGCAACACGTTCATCTAGTCTATCAAGAAACTCTTGAATTCCAAGCAATCTGTTGAATGCACGAAGACCATAGGCTTCACGTCGGTGTTGTTCTTGTTGTGCCTGTCCAGAAAATAAACGAAAGACCCAGCCTGTCGTTTTGAATAGACGTTTCTCTGGCGAAGCGTAGTCTTTGTAATTGTCTGTTTCCCAGGGAAACACAGAAAGGTTCATCTTACGTGGGGAGAGAACTCCTAATCGGCCGAGAAGTTCGAGCTGCGCGATGAGGAAAGAAAAAAAAAGGTGAGATTAAAATGTTGGATAAAATTTAAGACTTCTTTCTTCAGAGTCAGCGAACAAGTCAAGTATATGTAAAGATTCTAACTTGTGTATTAATACTAGACCGTTGCATAGAATATGACATAGACCCAATTATCGAATTCAAGTTTTATACAGCACTCTCCTTGATCAACGTACCTTTGACCTTCTTCCGTATCTCATGTCTGGGTTGTACGCAAATTCTGCATCATTTCTAAAAATAACTTGCGGTTCTTCGGGTGTAAGTGGACGTACGTCAGGAGCCACGAGAAGCTCCGTGTTGTTGAGTAAACGAGCCATAGGAACTACAAAGTATTTGTACTGTTCGCCCCAGACTCGCAATTGATATTCAATGTCTTTGAATGCATTCATGGTCAGGAAGCAATTGCCATCGAATGGCAATATCCAACGGGCGTCGGGCTGTTCCTTGCCATGAGCCAATGCAACATTACGACCACCATTCTAAAATTGAAAGAGAAAAAAATTGAGCGTAAAGAACAAAGAAATTGGTTAAAGAGCATATTTTTTGAGTAAAACTCGTTCGTTCAGGTTGGCAGACTAGTCGCTAGATAAGTTGTTCCAAACAATTGGGAAACCTAACCAAATACCACCCAATTCACCGGGAACTATTTTTTTTCCGATACTTACGTTGTTCATTGCATACAAGTTTTTGTCAGCATAAGTATAATCGATAGTGCGTAATTTTGCTATTCTCGGATACCGCAAGTAATCATTAGAATGGAAGAAATCTGATTTTGGGAAATCCTCTAAACGAAAGTCCTTTTTCTGGTACTCGGTAATTTCGAAGGGTATTCTCAAATACTCTTGTTCGTATGAATTCAACAGTTGTATGAGTGCATTCTCGTAGTCTTCATCCACTATTCTGTTTAGTAGCCACATCTTTCTCGTATTGGGAAACTTTGGCTCGTTGTTCAGTATAAACCGTACATTCTGTAATATTTGCCCTGCCTTGTGGCGAGGAGGGAGATCATTACCAAGTATTCGATACAGTATTATTCCTTCTGGGTTGGTCATTGGGGTAACTACTGGCCGTTGTATCGTGTTTGTGAAATAAGCATAGATTATTATTAGACCAATTACAACAACTGCAATCAGGTGTGCTAGTCGACGCAGTAAGGCCTCTCTCCGTTGCATTGAATGTTGCATATGCGGGTGGTTGGTAGTCTCCAAATATCTATACCCGTACGGATATCTGTGATGTCCTCTGGGCATAAACTCCATATCGCTGTGTGGTCTACTCGGCAACCTCGCATAGAGACTAGTGGGGTTTTCAGGTCTTGTTGCAGTTTGTCCTTTGACTGGAATGGATACTTGACTTTTATCCATTGTCTGCGCTAGGAATTCGCAATGGCTTTGATAAATTGAAAACTTTCCCCTTCTTCCTTTGTAAAGTGAGAAAACTTATGTTTGAAACCAAAATGTTGTTTGCGAATTGGAATGGGGTGTATTTATAGGTTGGTGATTCCCGATGTTATTTTCGGATTTTGTATTAATAGACGTGTGTGCATATGATAGTGATACCTTAACCTTAAGCGGATGATAAACGATAATAATAATGGTAAGTTTTATGATAAGTATGTTTATTTTTCAATTAACGGTTATCTCATAATTGTGCACAATATTCGGCCCGTTGTAGTACACATAATGACAAAACGGCCCCTGTTGATTATGATCTGCTAATGAAAAGAGCTCGATTCGACCGATGATGACAATCCCTATACATCACAGACTTGAAACTCATTTATCATTATCGCTATAGATGGCTTAGAAATGACCAAGATAAGAAACATGCGTTGGAAATGTATGACTAGGAGTGCAGTCGGAGAAAAGGATTTTTTGTGTGCAATTTAAAAAGTTACTATATACAGTAATTCTTATTAATTTTCATGAAACATAGATATATTTGAACCTATTTTGGTAAATACAACCGAACGTGCGAAAACACGATAATCATTGCACTAAACTTTATCAACATATCTGGATGGTATATCAATGCCAAGATGTGGCGAACGTGCCACATGATGACATCTTCGAGACATCCTTAAAACCTCCTGTTTCTAGGCAATTTCGCTTGGCATAAAATCAACCAATAACAACGAGAGGATAAACAGTCCCGCAGATATCATGCAAATGTTCAAGTCGAGTATAACGCAATAAAAGAACACTTTGAAAGCTCATACTAATTATCATGGCATGTTAATTATTATGGCATGTTAATTATTATGGCATTAATTACAATGGGTCGTTCGTTACATGTTCGATTCCATATCGTTAAATCGTATAGTACGCTCGATGTACCGATCACGCACATGACGCGAATTTACCCTTCAAAATAGAATGCGATAACGTTTTGCTTGGGGAGGGGTCTCTTAAGTTTTGACCTGACATAGTAGGATGATTTTTATACCAGGGAAAAAAGGGGAAAACATTGACCGTTGTGTGACTTTGACTATGTATCCGAAGAAAACTATATTCGACCCATTTATGGAAAGGGTCCATAATAGGGTCGTCTTAACCTCGACGGCTCGATACCAAATTTGGTCAAAATGACCTGTTAAGGACATACATGATGAATAAACTTTGTGTGATTGGCGAGTGTAATTTTTTATTATTACCCTTTTCGTAATTTAGCTGCTGAGCACTATCGCTATCTGACCAACGATAAACCGATTTCCTGTGTTACATGCCCAATCTGGTCAATTCATACAGAAAAAAATTTACTAGAAATGTTGTTGATTTCCGCAATGAGAATCCTAATACGGATATGTGCAGAAATCAGAAATCTATAGTATGCCATACACGAAACCTTATTTTATACACACAATAGAAATGCAGTGCTCTATGATAATACTGCATGATATTGCATACGGAATCAGATATTGTCATTTTTCCTGAGCCGGACTAAGATTTACCGTTACTCTGCATAATCGACCAATCTATAATATCCTAATTAAGCTGTCGAAGAATAGGTTGTGTTTGTTTGACACGCCAAAAGTTGGTACGTAGTTTAGACTCGAAAAATCATTACACTATCATGCATAAACGACTTGTGTGTTTAAGTACTCTTTCATTGACAGTCACATACATGTGGAAAAGAAAGAATGTGACGATGTCGAACTGGAACATCGCAGTCTGTCCAACAATATCTATGCTTATTAATCAGACTGTGTGTGGGAAGAATGGAAATACATTTATAGTTGATATGTGTTATTCATAGAACGGTCATATGCGGGTTATTTTAAACCGAAGAACCAGATTGATCGATCGCAAAGACACTTCTCTGCATGAGGTGGGAGTAAAAATCGTCACGTGTAGATACAGCGAAGCCGACTGGGAAGTATAACCTATATTCAACGTCAATTAGACTAGTCAAGAATGGTTTGCAATGAGTAAAACGGTCAAGACTCAATAATTTTGATTGATACCTTGACTGTTAGTATCTCTCGATAGTCCATTTTTTTATGGACGTATACATTATAGCAAGAATACTACAGCGGCAGGGGCATTATAGAAAATTCCAATTGTGCATATCTTAATATAACATTCAACTAATCAACATTAAACATGTGTTTGATTACTCGTATTAGTATTGACTGTTTGTCTTTGTGCACACAACGTAATTGATTGGGTTCAGCGCAGCGATAATAATATATCGATTGCAAACGATAATAATAAGTTTTGGGATGGTCTAAAAGCTGCCGATTTGAAATGACTTTTATCCGTTCATATTTCGCATTGAAAAGACCGTATTAGATGCTGATAACATGATAACAAGCAAATCTTTGCTTCCTGAACTGTTGCGGTCTGCGCCACTCCATATAAATTTCGGTCCACCCGAACAAATCTCCGACCAATTACTTAGCGGAGCCCTTAAAATTTGCACAACATACTTTCAAAATAGGTATTCATATAAACGTCTGTTTTCTTGTGACAGTCTTTCTGTTCGAAACGAATCTTTGTAATCTGGCGTAAAAATCAAAGTTCACGTTTCGTCTGCTTTGCCATTCACGGGATAACCAGCATGCACGAAAAGTAATATTGGTGTTCGTGAAACTGACTGTATTTTTGACATACGGTCAGGAAATAGAAAAAATTCCAACACCGCATATAGAACACTATTTTTATGGTGACAACTGCATATATGTACACATGTACAATCGTCTTTGTCATTTATTCTGCTTATCTATTAGTTGCAACTAATCAGACAAGGTGATTCAGGGGTTCAAAATTGCTACACAACCGCTTTTAAGCCAATTAACTTTCATCGCCTTTACTTTGAGCACACATATTAAAAGCTTTGATAAATCGGGCATGTCTAAAGCGGAGCAGATCTCTCACAATTCCATTGGTCGCAGCCAATAAAACTGCAAATGCGGGATCACGTTCTGCTCCGCTTTAGCCTTTCCCGATAAATCAGCAACATTCTGAACGAAAAATTTTTAGTTGGCCGCATTATTATAAGAATTTGACAATTTTGTGATTTGATTAATATTAGTCGAGTCTTTTAACGTGCCTATGTACTTGCTAATACCATCCCATATTGGTGGAGGCGTACGATTTTGCTAAATCTTACTTCAATTCACCGTTCTTTGACAGCAAAGACCTTTCCGAGGCCTAGCACTTTTTTTTTCGTAACCGAGTTATTTCTCAGTTATGCCGATAAAGTGATATGGACTAAAATCCCCTTTTCCTTTTCCACTTGGACACAAAATAGATATTGCTTGAGAATTCTAAATCTACCAAAGTAATAATATTAATATTCCATAGATTAATGCTGATACTCACGTTAATGTCTTTATCTGAAATACTCAGTTAATTCCATATTCTGTAATAGCCTGACAGTAATTCAATGATAATAGCACATAATAAAATTTTCTGCATGAAATGAGAATTTACTCTTCATATTAATAACACACGACAAAGTTATCAAAACAAGTCTTAAGCGCATTGAGAAAATCTAATCACAAAAACACGAGTTGAACAGATAAAGAACCACTCAGTTATAAGAACATAGCCTAATTTCAAACTTTTATAAGAAAAAATGGTGATGGATTACTTTGACTTAATTAGGAACCTGATTACAGGAAAAGGAAACAAAAATCCAAGGCTAAAATTTAACACATGTTTATTATATCCTGGATAAACATTTTAAACCAACCCAACTGTTAGTAATTTTGCACCCATACTCACTGTAAATAATAGTGATTTGTTCTTAACATCAGCTGACTCTTTTAGCAAGGCTGTACAATTATATATATTTTGGGAGTCATTATTGTTAGTTCTATTTTCCTATATGTCTTAATTTTTGATTGCCTATAAATTTCTGGTTAAATTAAGATCTGAACTTTTAATAGCACTTTTGAACGTTTAAACTAACCTAAATTTCCTTGGTAGAAATATTATTTTAAAGTTAAAAATATGTAAAAATTTAATTTACATGTATAAAAATATTTTCATTACTTTGTGCATAGTATTGTATGTATGAAAATACCAAGCAGTTATTTTTAATGTTCAAAAATTTGTATTTTATGAGCTGGTCAACTGACATCTTGATTTATTAATTTGTTAACTCGCCTACTATATTTCTAATAATGGAAGCCAACCAATTGATACTACTACTCAGACGTTTGAAGAACGCTAAAGAAAAAACTGTGTAAATTAATATTTGACAAATATTAATATACTGTATATTTATCAGCGAATTTACTAGAATTACCTTACGAGAATAAAGTACTGGTAAATACGGTAAGAGCACAACAATTTGTTCTGTCGTGGTTAGAAAGCATAGATAGAATTAATATTAACTAACTTTGAGATTTAGCTCATCGTTAATCTACTGTTATACAGTAGACTTTCCCTAAGTATAAGTACCAAATCAGACGCAATTTGCATTTATAGGAAGTCTGCATCTAGAGAGAATGAATTACTTAATGGTCTTATAAGCTCGGGACAATTTTTTTTCAATAATTTATCCTCTTATTTTTTTTCGTTAAACAAAAATTGTGGGGCCGAACAAGAGCCTGCATTTAGGGAGGGGAACAGTGCCTGTACTTACACTTGGGAAGAATCCACTGTTCAATCAACCTATTACTATTACGTCTAAACTGAAAACCTCTTTATACCAGTTATCCTTGCCACGAAATTTTTAGCCGATATAAGAAATCAGTATTAGTGTATAGAAAAATACCCCATAAATCATAATTAGAAAACCGTTTCTGAAAATTTTGGTTGTTAAAGCAAAAATCAGTATACAGTGTGTTAGGAAAAAAGCGGCGGTGACAAAATCCATATGTTTCAGCAATTACAAAATCAAATTAAACACATTTAGGCTTGTTTGAAAACTTATTAATAATAAATTTTTAGTATGAGATTTTGTTTCCGTAATTTAATAAAGTTAATTCGTATCTGCTTTGCGTAAGAAACACTAAATTATTAACTATATCCTGAGGAACTGCATACATTCTTCGGTCATAAATCAGCCGCATTTGGTGGCATCCTCTTTTCAGCATAATTGGCCACACATTTTCAATTGCATTAATGTCCGGACTGTTACGAATGGGTCTGTCTCCAGTTTTGTGCCAACGGCGAATCTTGTTTCAAATGCTGTTTTATCTGTGAACATTGTTCAGTACCCAATTGTTATTCGCATGTGCTTGTGCCCACGCTTTCTCAACTCAATATGCCGTTCTGCGAGCATAGAGGCTCAGCACTTTTATAACCTCTTTCTATTTTTGCAACAAGTTGACGGGTTAAACGCGCGAGATATGGTTTGCGTAATTTTGGTTTTACGTCCCTTTCCGCGCTTGTGCCCAACGATACCTGTTTTTCCAGGTTTTTGAGATTACGCTCGGCTGTACGAAGAGGAATATCTGTTATTTTCATATATTATTTTGGCTGACTGGATACCATAAAGTCAGTAACGTTTAATTGACTGTCTTTGGGCTTTAAGCTGCGCGTTAATTATCTTTACAAAGGTGTAAAAGTATATGTAAGAAAAAAATGTACTTATAAAATTTGTTTACTAGATATGAAATTGATCGTATTTAGGAAAGAAGAATCCGCGAAACCATGAATGATATTGAATTTGACGCGTCAAATTACGTGGCTTTTACATAAAAATGTTGATACGTTTAAGTGTAGAGAAACATTTATTTTATTAAAAATGACTATTACTATGTTTCAACAAATATCAATATTATTTTATACGGTATTAATATAAAATATCTGGGCTATGTGGTCTAATTTTGCACAGTAATATTTATGAACCGTTCAAATAATTGTTGTTTGAGAAAACTAGCCAACAATTTGGTAACCATCACTTTCAGTTAAATCAGATTTCTTGCAATTTTCGTTGATTAATGAACTAGTTCTGTATATTTTTATGCTAGTCAACTTATTCTTATTTCAGGGAAATGTCCTGGAAAATACACAATGAAATTTACTTTGACTATCGTGAGGGACTTTAATTCACAACAAAGTGCTCGCTAAAGCCCAGTTTTATCGTGACCTTGACTTCTATCCAAAACAAACTTTATAAAAAAGAGACCAATTACCACTTGCAGAGGAAGAAAATAAAAGCTCACATGACTGTTTTTACTAGGAAAAGGAACAATATATATTTTTTATCATGTTTATGAAGGATTGAATTCTGCTGGGGATCCATGGTTAGTGTAGCCTATTTGTAGATCAGTTGATCGGAGGAAAAGTAAACGTCCAAGAAATTATCTTCGTGTGCTGTAGGGGTTATGTTCAAAGGCTCTAGTCGTGTAGGCATTCCAGAGTGTGAGAATGGCTGCAGATTGATTGAACGAGTTGACTATGGGGAGTTGTTGATCGGAGGGGTTAGATTGGGTATGTGTGGAGGGGGTTGAGAATGCGTATATATCATATGAACAGTATCCAAATGCTATAGGTTGGCCAACGGGAAATCGTTCCCATGTGGTAATCACTTTAACAAAGTCGTTAATATTAATTTCAAACAATTTACGTAAATTTGTTTTAAATGTCCTATAAAATTGACTAATTTATTATTACGCACACAACACAAAGTTAAATGTCATCAATGAATACTTTTTTACTGTTTTCTTTTTTTTACATAATAGTTCCAAGAACGCTCTCGCGTGCAACGGGAAAAATTAAATATTGTTCGTAATTTTTTGCTTTGTCTTTAGTATTACGTTTTCGGAGACGTCTTCGTATCATTTGAAAGTGACATTGGTAGAGAGCAAGCAGATTAGTATAATAAAAGGAAACAATATAGCAACTGCTTTTTTACAGTCAATATAAACTGAAAGAAGACACAGCGAGGTAAACACTTTCGAATTTTATCGATAGTCAGTTGAAAGATTGAGATCGATTATTCTGACGAGTTAATTCTAATAAATTTGGTTCACCGTTATATAGTAAGGTGCATAAGTAATTAGCACCTCGTGCTTTGGGGTAGGAATGAACAAAATTTCACTGCATATAATATATCACAAAACCTTGATCGCTAGTAAAATTACAGCGGGTATATTATCACCCATGGCAATTTTTATCATAAATTCAACAATTCAACACTTTCAAACCAAATTCGTAACTTTTTTTTTATTTTGTTCTCTGCAATATCATAACGCATTCATATAGATTACTGCGTGATAGTCATTACAAAGCACTAAATGATCGTAGGACATGATGCAAATTGATTAGTAATATGTGAATATATAGCTTATATCGAAATAGGCACCAAGGAGTTTTAATACGTTTTCATATATGTTTCAGTGACAAGTATTGAACAATGTATAACATATTCGCAGGTGACATTCGATGGAGCTGAAATTTTTACAGGTGATCAGAGTTTGTGATATATTATATGCAGTGAAAGCATTTGCCCATTCCTATACCAAATTACGAGGGGTCAAACTCGTGCACTTTACTGTATATCGTATTATTCCGTTAAGAGCGAACTGGTTCCAGAAAAATACTTCATTATAAGCATATCTTTGTTACAGTAAAGTTCACTTATAATACATTCTTGGAGTAAGAGTGCAGTGCTACGCGAAATATATTTTACTCCCAAGTAGCACAGTAAGTCTTGCCGCTGAGAAGAAATATGTTGCTCAAACATATCTTTCAACCAGCGTAGTTTACTAAATACAAGAATATTATTCACATAATATATAATGAGATAAAGTTGCTGGTCAATTTGATTCTTGTGGCCTTTAATTTAGTTTGTGTCTCATTTGCGTAGGAAACGAGATGAACATTGGTCCAAGTTAAATCTGTAGCAATTTGCCTGGTTGGCTGCAGTGTGCCTCATTCCATGTGATCAAATCTCACCAATCATAAAGGTACACTTTTGAGTGAAGTTTCTTTTTTTCCAATGTAGGCGCAACTAACCTTACGATATACGTTCAATGAAATTTTTGTGGCCAGTCCCATTTCGTAATCTAGTCATCATACCAAATGACTATAGCACTACCTGCATAATGCACGCGTCATCATTCGCACAGTATCCTGCTCATTTTAACCATAACAGGAACAGTATATTCAAATAAACGTTTGATCTGGTGCCAACATTCGTTGCACAACCGTAAACGTGCTTTGTGTGGTAAAGAAAGATTACTATTTTGGGAACTCTTGCCGTCATTTTGCTTGCGCTAAAAAATCATTTCGGTCATATGTTAGCTTAGGGTTAGGGTCAGAATAGACGCGACATAATATAGACAATGTCGTTCGTCAGATAAATCGCTAAATCTTTCCATCTAATGTTTCTGTAAATCTTTGTGTATCCGCCACAGACGCCGGCCATCGGTTAAAACTCATTATTTATGGTTGATTTTGCTAATTTCTGACGATCGTTTTGCTTCATTTTAATGCCTGCATGTTGATGCTTGCCTTTTGTATCAGAGCGAATATTCTATAGGGAAATGAAGATTATTCCACCATGTATAATGAACGTTCCATATATGGAATGGAAATTTACAAAGAATTCCACGATAGAATTCTTCTCGATGAACAATTACTAATATCTCATCATTTCAATCAAACATTCAGCAACAAGCACTACCAGTTGAGTAGAAGCGTAGTAGTGTTTGTGGTGTAGAAACTCTCCACATCTCAGTTTCTCCAACTACACTGACTACACTACGACCTCAACCCGCGTAGTCATTGGATATATTTGACTATCCAAATATGTCTACAAATTCATCAGATCAATTACAAACGGTGTCGGAAATAATAGAACCGGAATTAATAGAACTATCGACCGTGGTAGCAAACGAAGTTCCCGTAGAGAAAGTGAAAAAGAAAGATGCTGTTAGACGGAGAAACGTTAGGACTAATAGTTCTCAAACGCAAAGAAGCAGAGAAAAGAAAAGAAAGAAAGAAAGCAAAAACAAGGAAATAAACACAGCATATGAAAGTCCGTTTGCATTTACCACAGAAGAACTGGTTTCTCTAATCTCCGAAAAGGATCTGCCCAAACTAAAGAAATTTGGTGGTATAGAGGGCATAATAAAGGGACTCCAATCTGATGCTACTGCAGGGTTAAGTGTCGACGAGACGGCATCGCTTAGTCCAGTTAGATTACACGAGCTAGAAGGCGATCGGAAAGAAAAGCTTGTAGATGCTGTTGTTGGACCGGCAAAGCAGCCAATAGAGGACCTAATGCCAGCAGATGGAACTCCATTCTCACAAAGGAAGGCTGTGTTTGGTACCAATATTCTACCAGCGAGAAAGCCTAAGAGCATTTTTCTACTAATGTGGATAGCAATGAAGGAGAAGATACTGGTAAGTGAGAGCATCGCGAATATGAGACAAATAATTGTTGGATAAACCGAACTCCATGAAGTTTCTCGGCATACTGGAAGAAAAACTCGGCTGCCCAAAATATTGGAGGACACCTTATATCCGAGATTTGTCGTGTAATAGGAATACGTATTATTCCTATATTGCAGCGTTGTTTTTTGCAATTTAAAGTTACGGGCAAACCTTGTATTTACATACAATAGTCGCGTATGAGCATGCTACTCTAAAAAGAACTCTTTCATTTATTTTTTTTTTGCCCTTGTTCGAATTGTTACTAAATTTCAAACAATTATTTTAACTTTCTTCTCTAGGTACTCTTAACAATCGCTGCAATAGTATCTTTATCACTCGGTCTATATGAAGATTTTGGTACACATAAGGAGGGACCCAAAGTCAGTTGGGTGGAAGGCGTCGCGATCATTGTTGCTATTCTGATCGTAGTGTTGGTCGGCAGCATCAACGATTGGCAGAAAGAGATTCAATTTCAAAAACTCAATGCTAAAAAAGAAGACAGAGCAGTTAAAGTTATACGTAGTGGCAAAGAAGAGCTAATATCGGTGCATGACCTGCTTGTTGGTGATATAATGTTTCTAGAACCAGGCGACGTCGTTGCAGCAGACGGTATACTAATTTCTGGACATAACCTAAAATGCGATGAATCTGCCGCCACCGGTGAAAGCGATGCTCTGAGAAAGACAACCTATGAAGATTGTGTCAGGGAACTGATTAGCAAGCAAAAGAAACAAGACGGGGCATTGCAACGAAATTTGCCCCGCATGAAAAGTGAACCATTTTTACTCAGTGGGAGTAGGGTGCTCGAAGGAATAGGAAAGTTCATTGTTACTGGCGTTGGAGCTAACTCGTACTATGGTAAAACGCTGCTGTCATTAAGCGGTGATATACAAGACACCCCGCTTCAAGTGAAATTGAATGGTCTCGCCGAAGCTATTGCTAAGATCGGAGGAGCAGCAGCTCTGTTGATGTTGGTAGTATTGCTGATCAAGTACTTTGTTGGCTTCAAAACCAAGGGGGTACCCTCAGTCACTGTAGCGATAGAGAATCTTGTCAATATTATAATTTCAGTTGTAACTATCATAGTTGTAGCTATTCCGGAAGGTTTGCCACTTGCAGTAACACTGGCGCTGGCATTTGCTACGACTCGTATGCTTAAAGATCAAAACTTGGTGCGCGTTCTAGCTTCGTGTGAGACTATGGGCAATGCAACCACAGTATGTTCAGACAAAACGGGCACCTTAACGCAGAATAAAATGTCGGTAGTTGCGGGAATAATTGGATCAGGTTTGGCATTTGTCAAGGATATCGAAGCTCATAAACGGAGTAGTAAAAATACTTCCGAGAGCCCTGAAGTACCCGACATCCTCGTTGACCCCATGTCGTTTGTTGAATTAAAGGAGAAGCTTCCATCGAGTATCAAGCACTTGCTGGATGAATCTATAGCAATAAATACTACAGCGTTCGAAGGGAGCCCCGATAGCAGTGGGAGAATTACATTTATTGGGTCAAAAACGGAAACAGCGCTATTAAACTGGATGTTGGATTTAGGATTAAACAATTATAAAGACTTGAGAACAAATGCCAGCATTGTACAATTATTCCCTTTCAGTTCTGATCGTAAGGCGATGGGAGTGGCAGTAAAAATAGGTTCTTCGAAATGGCGTTTCTACGTCAAGGGCGCGAGCGAAATCCTGCTCAACAAAGCACAGACCATACTCGATACTTCAACATTATCCGATCAACTTCAGATCATCGCACTAACATCTCAACAAATAGCTAATCTACAAAACATCATTCGTACGTACGCATTACAAAGTTTACGAACTATTGGGTTAGGTTATCGAGACTTCAATAGTTGGCCACCGAAAGGGCTATTTATTGATGATGATGGCGAGGTTTCATTTGAAGAGCTCATTGAAAACATTACGCTAATTAGTATTGTTGGTATCGAAGATCCACTACGTGATGGGGTACGAGATGCTGTAGCTGCATGTATAAAAGCTGGCGTGACTGTACGAATGGTTACCGGTGATAATGTCCTCACGGCAAAATCAATCGCGACTCAATGTGGAATATACACAAACGGCATAATCATGGAGGGTTCGATGTTCAGGAACCTTCCGAATCAAGAAATGGATAAGCAAGTTCCCAAGCTTCAAGTACTTGCTCGATCTAGTCCCGAGGACAAGAGAATTCTGGTGGCTAAACTGAGAGAATTGGGCGAGATAGTTGCAGTCACCGGTGACGGAACGAACGATGGGCCTGCTCTTAAGACGGCTGACGTTGGGTTTTCAATGGGCATTTCCGGTACGGAAGTGGCCAAGGAAGCTTCTTCAATTATTCTTATGGATGATGACTTTTCCAGCATTGTAAAAGCAATTATGTGGGGTCGTAGTGTTAACGATGCGGTGAAAAAGTTTCTACAATTCCAACTTACAGTAAACGTTGCGGCAGTATTTCTTACTTTCATATCGGCTGTTTCGAGTGGGGAAGAAACGGCCGTATTGTCGGCTGTGCAGCTGTTATGGGTTAATCTTATTATGGATACGTTTGCGGCTCTGGCTTTGGCTACAGACCCACCGACACCCGACTTGTTGGACAGGAAACCTGAACCAAGAGATGCGCCTTTAATAACTATTGAGATGTGGAAAATGCTTCTCGGTCAAGGCGCACTTCAATTAATCATTACGTTGACCTTGTATTATGCTGGCGAGAGAATCCTGCACTATCATACTGACTTGGAGAAGCTGCAATTGAAGACCTTGATATTTAATACATTTGTCTTCTTCCAGATATTCAATGAAATCAAGTAAGAAATGTTTTCAGTGCTTGTTTAATTATGAGAATTTCCTAAAATTAGTAAATAATCATTAATTATTCTAATTCATTAATCACAATAATTATTCCTATAATCGCAGTTGTAGACGTCTTGATGGAGGCCTCAACGTATTTAAAGGTATATTGAAAAACCGATTCTTTATCGGTATCTTTGCTATAATGGTCAGCGGCCAATTCCTTATTATAGAGTTTGGTTTCGAGGCATTCCAAGTGACACGCCTCAATGTCGTACAATGGGCAATTTCCGTTATTCTCGGTGCTCTTTCTTTGCCATTCGGTCTGATTATTCGGCTCGTACCGAACAAGTTTATTACTCGCTTCATTCCGTATCCCACTATTGCGACTACTGTACCACCTCCCGAGACACCTACTATATATACGCCTGGCGGAAACGATAAAGTGGTATGGAATGATGCAATCACTAGTGTTAGAAGCCAGTTGATTGTGTTTAAATCATTAAGAGGAGGGCGAGTGAAGGGGTCTTCTTTGTATAACGGACGGCGGTATAATGACGATGGCAAATCTGCGTTCGCTGCAGCGACAGTAGTGCCTAGTCTAGTCGCCACGTCGGTTGGTGCTGGATGGGTACCTACCAAAGTTAAGAGAGATAGCACTAGCGCACGAGCTAGTGGTAACGCTAGCAGCCAGGTTATTAATCTACCACCCGTAGCTGAGAATGAGAGTACGTCCGAGACAATCGGAGGCATAGACCTGACAGCGGCGGATGATAGTGTATAATTAGTGGTTCGTGTTTGTGAATATTATAGATTATTCCTATCACCGGATAAGTGAATCTTTGCATGATCAGCAGAGGAATACATCCGACGGGAAGAACGGGTCCCCGAGATGGTATGATGGATCGTTCTGTCACACTTTTTCAGTTTCTTCTTCGGTAATTCCGATTGCTTCTTCCTCCTCGGCTGATCGCCAAGTTGTGGCTCAACAGCATGGGTTCTACGTAAGATTGGGCACGACAAGAGTGTGGAATAGGAATAAAGCTTGCAATTATCTGTATATTATAACAAATAAAAAACGTATTGCAATCTTATGAAGTGTTTGTCCTCGAGGCGAGATCCTGAAACTAGAGATAAACAAACTTGTCAAGGTTATTAATCAAATAATTGGTCGCAGAAAAATCCTGACACAAGCTCCAAATTTGCGTTGTTTTCTAGATACATGATGATAGTTCAATAAAACAGTCAGGCGGTCGAAAATTTGGCGTGATGAGAAGGGAAAATAGAGAATGCAACATCATTGCCAAAGAGATACTCACGTGATTTGTTTTAAAATTAAAAATTTAATACCGAGTTTTCTGTAAACGAGTTTTGTGATGACCTGACCCGTGCTTCGCATAGAATTTTTCAAGTAAAATGACTAATAATTACACAGTATAATACATATACAGTAACTAAGCGTAAAAATTGGATCAAGGATGCTCGGTTTAATATTGAGGCGAGGGATTTAATAAAGCATTGTGTAAAACATTCTGTGCAGACAGACGACAGCGCAAGATTTGTACGTGTTATAATCAGCACTGCACCCTATTACTATGAAATTCAGTCAATGTTATCAAAAGTCCAAAATAATGTAAAGATCAATTTCTTTTGATAAAACATATATTTCAGTCCAGCTTTCTAATTTCTGATCTTCTTTAACAACAAACGTTAGATTGCCAAGAGTTACAGTATACCATAATTGTTCAATTATCTGCAAAGTCTCACAGTTATCAAACCGTTCTTGTTAAAAAAAAAATGTTGATGTTGACGTTGATGTTGACGTTGATGTTGATGTTGATGTTAATAATTGATAACTACCAATACATAGTATTTTATGAATAAACAGAAAGTAAAACACTTTCCCGGATAATTTTTGAACCGACAATATGTGATTACGTAAAATAAACTATTTCTTACTAATGGTGATGCAAAAAAAAAGCAACAAATGTTCTTGACTTCGCACTTCCGTCATTTTCTGTATTTTGAATCTAAAACATGGTCAAATTATAAATTATTTTAAAAGAGATTCATCCATGAAAATTTTCGACTAACACAGAAAGGGAAAGCGTGAATTCAAGAGGGTGAAAAAAAGAAAATCTAAGTGGGCTGGCAAAGCAAAATAAATTGTAATGATGATAAAACGTATTCACGAAACCATGCATGTCTTCTGGAACAGAATGTACAGCATCTAGCAAACCAAGTTGAGTCTGATAAACTCGATGCGTATTTGTGTAAATGGATTCATTCCCTAGAAATAAGGTACTTAACGAACTGATTTAGCCAGCGATGGATAATTTCTTACGTTAATGCAGAATTGACGGTTGTTGGTTTTTTTCCCATTGCTGAATTGG
>CAJVPJ010000267.1:0-31401 GCA_910592205.1 Paraglomus occultum | reverse complement strand
TGTAAAGGGTAAGTATGGAAGAGAGTAGCATTAATGTTGGTATTATTCTTTGCTATTCTATTTTCTCATATGATTCAATCACCAATATCAATAGCCTTGTCGAATTGATCGTTCTTAACATTGGTCTGGAGGCTGGTGTCATTGACGGAAAAGTCTTTGCAATTCTTGTGGTTATGTAAGTTTTATCCAAATGTTGACGGTTTTGTCATATTTTCATACCAGACCGAGTTTATAACATGGATGATATCATTTAATGTCATGTAGGGCCATTGTAACAACTTGTCTCACAACACCTCTTGCATTGAAAGTATTCAGAAAGTCTGCAAGACAAGAACGACCCAACTTGGAGCTATCCTGCACTACCATCGATTACTCTAAGAAGAACAATATACTCGTCGTACTAAACAAAGCAGAATTTATATCGTCTTTGATGACTCTACTTCAGCTCCTCCAACCAACTGCGTCACGACGCGATTCCATGTCTATATCTCACGACGGGAATAACTCAAACAGATCAAATGGCTCCGATGATACAATAATGCTTCATGTTTTGCGTCTAATGGAACTGGGCCAACGTCTGTCAGCAATTATGAAGTCGTGTGAAAGCGCCAACATTGCCCATCACGATCCTATCATAAACGTGTTTCATATGTTCGGTAGGCTAAACTTTTTTGATGTCGAAGCCACTTTATCGTTTAGACCATTTCACAAGTTTGCAGACCAAGTCGTGCAAAGCGCGAAACAATCATCAGCTAATCTTGTAATAATACCCTGGAATGGGGCTGGCTCGACTGCGTACGATACACCTGAAGACTTTTATAAGCCTCGTGAATATTCAGACACTAATCCTCAGGTAGCTCAATTCATACAAGAGGCATATAGAGTAATTGATGGCATAACAGTAGGCGTATTCATCGACAGAGGCCTCGGAATGGCTCCGGGTAGACCCGGGTGTCGAGATGTTAGTATTTCGGTATTCGTTCCGTTTGTTGCTGGCTCTGATGACCGCGAAGCACTATTACTACTCGCTCGATTGGCAGAGAATCCACGTGTCGACGCAACAGTTCTAAGGATAACAAAGTCAACAGAGCCAACTGATAACGACAGTCGACTAATACCTGTATCCACACCAACAATGAGGACGGTACAGATTAACCCCGATGATACACGGACTGATGAAGAGGGACCAGTCAACCCACATATAGCAAATCTACAAAAACCTCCACCAGCTCATCACATGTCATCTGCTTCGATATCCGTTATTAACTATTCTACGGCTGATCGGATAGCATCTAATGCGGCCGATGAACTACTTATTGACAAGTATTTTGGTCCTCATGGTTCGCTCAATTCTAATCCGCGCGTAAAGTACATTTCTCTGAGATCTGCTACACCTATGCAAACTGCTGTTGAGTATGCGAAGGATGTAGTTGAAAGGAAAGACCTTGTAATAGTTGGACATGGACAACACAATGTTACTTATAGTCATCGTGATGAGTGGATGGAGATAATTAGACAATTGAGAATCAGTAGTAATGATATGCGTAGGAGTCTGGGTGAAATGGCCACTGCTATGCTCGGTGGTGGTGTAGAAGCGAGCATATTTGTTGTTCAAGGAAAGAAGGAGAATAGGTAAACACGTTAAAATGGGATCCACAATTAGTTTCAGTTCTTATAACAAATTACGAACAATTGTCTCGAGCGAGATAAATCGTCTGGACCAAAAATGGTATATTTACTGCAAATCACTGACGGATTTTGATTTTGTGTGGTTCCTTCACAGAAGTCGTTTCGTTCCCCCACAAATTCTTGACAGGGTTGGGATTTAATGCGAGCTTGTAAAGTACATGATTATTTGAATACATATCAAAGTCCACGCTAGAACATACTTTGCGAAAAAGGTTTAGTTACAAACAATTGCTGTTACTAAAGAGTTCTACACAGTCGAACAATAAGTTCGAGAGGCCAACTCGTATTTCTTCCGAAGTTTGCGGAGACATGCGTGACGTGTTATTCGAAAATATGACTGAATGTAGGCCTGCTGCTGTAACGAGTGATGTCGGGCTCGGTGGCGACTCCACTTTCAACGCTCAGATTAATGTAAATAGCGTTTGACGATCTAAACTTGAAAAGTATAGGATTAAGTATTTGTTTATAGGGGTCCAACTAGCCCGCTTTAACCAATAAAGGTTACTCAACAAAAGATATGTTCTTTTAATGTAAACCGAAAATGAGCATAAAAAAAGCGAAAGCAATTTGTGGTAGCAAGATCGTATCAAGTTTCAAATGTTATGTGAATTACACGTACTACTTGTAATATAATCCAATTATCGAATTTGGCAAATGAAGGTTTCGAATCATTAATCAATATTTTATAAACGAGGGATGCCCGCATATCAAAGCATTTATTTGATCTAATTTCTTGACCTCGCACACGATTATTATCATGGGTCGATGGCCGATTGGCATAGCAAGAATATCCGAATGATTAATGATGCATTATGAAGAGAATGTCTCTACGATTCAAATATCAGAGCTGAATAAAATTTGAGTTTCGGGCAAACTCGTGGCATTGCAACAATTCGAACGATTTATTTAAATTTTAAATTTTATAAATGCTGAACTCTAATCGAAGGCTGTACAATACACAATGTTCTTTGATTATAGTCTAGGCGCATTAATACTGTGTGAGGTTGTTCACAGATTCTCTCTCATACAGACGATCAACCGTTTCCAAGCCACAAAAGCCATTTTTTGTTAGTGGCGCATTATACTATTTTTATTACTTTGCACTAATATAAATTTGAATTTGATATCACTTAAACCCTTGGCCAATTATTCGTTATCCTCGGATATTTATAACAATAAGATTCTCTCCCCTTCCCCCCTCCACCTTCCACAAGGGGCTTTGCGAAAGAAAATGGCAATGTCCGACTAGTGGCTTTGGCTCGTATACACATGGTCATTAAACCACTCCTGTTTGCAACAATGGCCACTAACGAATTATGGAATTGCATGAAAGATTATAGATTAATACAATATGCAATTTGTAACGAATTGATATTTCAAATTATTTTAATATTAATAAAATATACTTTGTCTCTGTCGACAAATACTCGATTTCATTCTTTTCTCTCTTCTCGCCTTTCCCTTTTCTTTCCTCTCCTTTCCTCTAAAAGACTAGTCGTGTCCTTAGACATATTTACCATCTACTGTTAGGACTTCAACTAGAAAAGATTCTATTATAGTGGAACCGTAATTACAACGTAAAATGTACAGCAATTCGTATGCAAGGGCAAGGTTACCTACCGAGTATAATTCTGGTGCTGCCGAAAGTGCCTCTGGACATAATACTTACCCTTTGGAGAAACCCGAAGACGGCATTTCAGTAGGAAGTGACGGTGACGGCTGGCTCTTTAGGCCACCTGAGAATGGACATGTCATTACGAGAGGCGAAGTCATTTCTCGAATAGTACCGTACTACGAAGTAAGTACTAGGAAAACGACTACCATAATTTAGTCTATTCGTCTTCAAGGTTGATTTATTACCAGGATTTATGTGACCAACCAGTATGGAGAAGAAACTTGATAGTATTTCCCAATCAATTGATCAATTATCTCTCTCTCTCTCTCTCTCTCTCTCTTTTCTCGCCCCCACGTAGATGTTCTTGACAAACGTATTCCTACTGGGTTGGAACGTTCTCAGGGATGCCAGCGCATCAGTAAAGGTTGACTATTCAGTAACACTTTTTCAAGCTTGCTCAGATCGTTACGACATTCCTGGCTTTGATTATTGTGCAGCATCCCGACTCGTATGGGGACTCGCTGGGGGTGCAGTAATCTACTTTGCTGTCACGTTCCTCATTGCTTTGTTACTCTGGATTGAATTGCGACGAAAAGGATATCATTCAACGTTTACTGCCTTGTGGCATTCTCCGATATTCATTTTCTGCTTTCTCTTTCCGGAAGAGAAGCGTGTCGACATTTTGAGTATCCCGAACAAATACGTAGAACTGTCATTATGGACACGGGCCCACTTCCATAAGATTGCATTGGCCATTTATTGCGCAGTGTGTTTGGGTTTAGTTATCATGTCTTTGACCAGAGGGTAAGCAAATGGATGGAATATTTCAATGTCTCAAGAACAGAAACAGGAAATATGGGATAGTTGTTAAGAATTGATATGCATAGTAGAAGTTATGAGTGGAGCAATAATAAATTTTTGATATCGAGACTCATACACTAACCAAGCTTTCATGTCTTTTTAAAGGACTGCTGAAACGTTTGTCATCGAAGGCCAGCAATTAGACGAAGGTTTACACAAATGTATGCAGATTTTTTCCATTCATTCCGCTTTCTGACTTTTATGAACTTGATTTTCCGCGTACTCAAGTGTCTTTTATACTCGCTAGACTACAATCCATACCTTGTGCCGTATTACGTTGCTATATACACTTTCTCAAGGACTCTAGTGACAATGGTATTGGAGATTTTCCAAGACAAGCATAATCGTAATAAGCCGGAGAGAATTGGACGATATTACAAGAATATCAAGATTGACTGAATGTAATATATATGAATTAGCCCGTGGACGTAGAAGACGTTGAGAGTATAGGCAGATAGACAAGAGAAGGACGTGTAGTTCATTCACACAATGCTGCTGTTACTGACGGAATAAAATAGAACTAATTTATTTACCTAAAAAACCATTATGGTTTGACCATTGAGTAGGAAGGAAGCCATGCATTTCGCACTATTATTTTATTTTTTTAAAGCAAAAGTACAAATGCCAACAGATGTAAGTTCTAACTATCCTCAACTATTGCAAAACCATCGTCTTCGTAACAGTTTATATATAGATACGTATAGAGTAAGGGTAGAATTTGTAATATTTTGTTTTTACTCTCAACATGGAATTATTTCTCATTTTATCCCCCGCAAAAGTGAACATCTTTGTAATTATCCACATTGTCTTTGCCAAGTTTCAAACACTAAATAAATACAATTTTTGAATTTTAAACAGGTATTTAAAATGTCTCATATTGACTTTTAAATTAATATATAAGTTTGGATGGAATGTGTATATATATCGAAGAGGGGTAAAGTATAGCAAACACCAAAACCAAGCGTAAAGGAGAATCAAACGTGTAGGTTTTACAACGCAAACGTTGTCATAGATCGGTTGGTAATTGGAACGTTGTGATTTGTGGTAAGTATGCACAGGCCGCCAGGTCTACTACATACACATCATCGAAAACGTGATGACCATCGTAACCACCGAAAATGAATAATCGCGAGTCATGAAGTACGGCAGTGTGATAGCCGCGGGAAGATGGAGGCACACCATACACTTTACGACTTTCCCATTCCATAGTTACTGAAAACAAATGAATATAGTAGCGTGAGCACGACAGATCAAGAATACAATCACATGTATAGTATGTCAACATAACAATTGTCACGTACCTAAATTCAATAGTAGCACTTCCGACGTATACCTTGTACCGTCGTGGCCACAGACTATGAACAGGTACGATCCGACTTGTGTTGATGTGTGCGATAAGCGAGGGAAAGATTTGTTTATTTGCACTTCAACCCAATAGAGCTTGTCTACGAGAACATGGAGGGGAACAAGATTTAGACGATTACGCATGTGAGATTATCGAATATTGAATCGCGCTTGCGCATCCGAGTTTTACGTTATTTTCCTCTCACAGTTCTCGAAAGAGAATAAAAGCTTACCTAGATCCAAAATATGTACGTCCCGAAAACAATCGTGTCCGTCACTTCCTCCATAGATTATCATTTTACTTCCAACTAAATTACTAGTGTGATATCCCCTCGAGGTAGGTGCCCTTCCCTCTGGTTCTAATTTTTTCCATACAAGATTGGTCATGTCTGAAATGTCGAGAGAATATACATCATTAAGGGCACGCACACCATCACCACCAGCAAATACATAGACATGGTTGTTGTAATATACAGTCGTATGTGCGCGCCGAGGACTTGGTGCCTGACCGGAAGTCATCGGTTTTGACCAAGTCATCGTATCTGGTTATTGGCAAATCATGTTAGAGTCACTTATCGTTTTTGATTATTTGCAGTATATACACGCTCCTCTACTTATTTTTCCTTTTCGTACACTAGACGAAAGTTTCACATACCCGTGTCAAAAACGTATAGATCATTAAAGTATATTGGGCCGTCACCACCCCCGAATATAAACAGGCGTTTATCGACAAGTGTTGAGGAATGAGCACGGCAAGACGGCGGTGGATCTCCATATACTTTTGGCCTGCTCCAATACATTGTGTCTAAAGGATGAAAGATGAAAGAGAGATAAGCATTTGATTTGCACAGCTTGTTTGTCTTTCCTTCAACTTGCAGATTCGAATTGCATTCATTGTAACCATTATGCTATAATCGAGACGCACTGAAGACTATGATAAGATCTCTTTCAAAAGTACCACCACCATTTTCCATTTCACATTTTTCTTTCTTGACTTACCTGCATCAAATACATAGACTGTATTGAAACAAGTTCTCGCATCACAGCCACCAAACACGAACATTAATTCACCAACCAAGTTGACCGTGTGCGCTCTCAACGGTCGTACTCCTGGTTTTCCATGTGTCTGTATTCTCGACCAATACATTGCTGGAGCAGGAGCGGGCGCAACTGACGGTGAAGGAATTGGTAAATTATCTCTACGACGATGATGATGGAGATGGCGATGGGGATGATGTACATTGTCCTGGTCTCTATTAGCGTTGTTGTTTATGGCATATCTATCACCAGGATATATCGGATTAATTAAGTAACCATTATTCATAGATGCGTTTTGTAGTGGAAGAGTAGACCGTATACTTCGGTCATTAATAAATGTTGTAGGAGAGTTAATCGGCATCCCGTATCCATTCCCGTTTCCTTGTGCTCCTCCATTTAAACTTAGACCGCTTCTTACTGATCGTGGTGCATCACTACTGCTTGGTGACCCAGCACTGTTTGGGGTATCGCTTGCTGTTTCAGACGAGGTTTGTATGGAAACAGGATTTGACATTGCGTCTTCGAAACCGTTTTCGCCTAGAGTAGGTGATTCCGGGCAGGCGGGGGAGTTGATTGTGTCATCATCGGAGGGAAAGTGTTCTGCCATGAGAAATTAAAGGTGTAGAGGGTATGTCGGTATGGGTGAAGTTACGTTGTAAAGTATGGTCTGATAGAGCATTAATGAGTTAGTGAAAGAGCGAGTGAGTTGAGGACGACGAGTTGAGAGAATGTGTGCAGAAAAGAACAGTGAGCAATTGCGAATGTATGCTTGCTCGTTGACACGTGATCTAGCTTGGGAGTTTGTGTGGTGTTGACTGAAGTTCGATTGGGCATGTCATGGCAGGGGATCGGTTGTCGGGATAATAAATGGGATATGTAACAAACATATCAAATTCGTGTGACTGTTAAGTAAATCACGTTATTCTAACGGGTTACATATAGGGAGCACAATATTAGTAATAAATGGTGAAGGCAGGAACCACATATATTTTTCGTAACCAATACAAGGTTTAAGATCAACAAAATCAATGCTGAAAGGTAGGAAAGTCGGTTGTCAAATGTGTCTAATAAACGTTTCGATCGGGGAAACGAGAGGGACGAGAATGCAAATGAAACTATTTAATAATCAGGAAAACTAAGATATCGTGTGTTATGCGTCGGCTGATTACAACCGACTTTTTTCTTAAAATTAAAACTAATATCATTAATAAATTTTTCTGTAAAAAGGGCCTTTTTTTTTTTTGAGAAAAAAATAAAATAAAATTATTTTTACGTCTGATCGAAAGACGATTTCACGGTTTGACGCGATGATTTAACCAAATATGAACATAAGCTACGATAATAAAACTCCACCCTAAATCTCGGGCATTTGCGTCCCATATAGTTACTCCGATGAATGTTTGTACAGTAAATACAACTTTATTTAAAAAACAGCTTGCAAAGAAAATCTCTCATTAACAATTGCAAATATGCATTATCGTACCAATTTGGTCTTTTGCCTTTTGTACCTTGTCTTCTATTTCCAAAAAGCGAGCAGAAAATAAAAACATACGTATCGTGACGTAATCTATCCTATTTCGTGGCTCTGACCCCCGAATTTGATACCCCTAAAATTCCAACTATTTTGCAACGTTATGTGACATACGCAGCAATTAATAAAGTTGCAGAGTTCCGAGGAAAAAACATTACCATTATAAATTGCGCAAAAATTGTTTATGTATTCTCGACACAGCAAAGCTGGAAAATAACAAGTCAACAACTAAAAATGGAAGACACACCGCTAATTGCCGTAAGTTATCAAATCGAATCAATCTGCCTTTAAAAATATGCGTGCCTTTTGCACAAATATGTATTCGGATTTCCCCTCTCAACTTGTTTCATTATACAGGCACATAGATATGCAAACGACGCGGAGGAGGCAGAAGAGAGGGAACAGTGGCAGAACGCCATGGAAGCACATTATCGTGCTGCTGGTATGTTGTCTTTCAAGATGTCGTTCAAGTATAATGCTGCGTCTATTGGAATTTGCTCACACACACTTCCGATTCTTCTTTTACACAGAAAAATTCTTAGAAGCCATAGACTGTACATCTGATCAAGGGGTAAATATTTATCTACGACTGCTAGTATACAGACAAATTGATATCTTGTCCTCTTGTTTTATCAATGACATGTATTTATTTACCCTGTCAACGTTACTGATCGAGTTTTCCTTCTTTTCACTTTCGAAGGCAGTGAGAACACTGAAACTTTTATACGCCAATCATACAAGGCAGGGGAAAGACTTGGGGCGTCGTCTACAATCTTATGCCTCATCCTCTTCCCGATCATATACCGACTTTGCTACACCGTCAAACACTCAGTCCTCACGCACCGCTCCACCCTCTCGTCTTACAAAGCGTGGCCATCCATCTTCAAACCCTCCCCGCCCCGGCGCTGGTCAATCTACTTCCAAGCATGCTACTGGCACATTTCCTGGTCATGATAATCGCAAGTCTTCAAATAACAAGCATCACGTCAATTTCAGTCAGACAGATTTCTCACTACCTCGACAACCGCTGACGTCTCTGGAGAGCAGTACCATTTCCGACAAGATTGATGAAAGCTACATGGTTTTACGTCCTGGCAATGATAATACAGATGAGGATGATGCAGATCCGTTCAATAAGTTTTGGGAGATTGTAGAGACGTTAGTGCAGAAAGTGTCAAACCCTGTTGCGTTTGCTACTGCACCATTGACGAGTAACGAGAGTATTGATGGTCTGAACGCGGACGGAGCAATAGGAAGAAATGGCGATGGCAGGAGAGTTGGCAAGGGTAGAGTTGATAAGAGAAGTGATAATACGAGCACCGGTGGTAAGTAATGGTGATGTCATTGGCTCGTTGTTGTGTTTTCAAAAAGGTGTATTCACTTTTTACTTGTTCAAATTGTAGACGATAGTCAAACAGATGAGCTTACATCGCAAATGTTGGAGTCATTTTACATAATACCCAAAGAACAGAAGCCAGGCCGTCATAATAGTCATCAGTCGACTTCGTCGAATACAAGGTTTGCCTATTCCGGTAGTAGTAATGACAAAAATTAGCTATAAATAATAGTGCAATTTGCATAAGAAATAATTGTAACAGCTATCCATGTCAACAATTAGTAGGTATTGACTATATAAACGAATGTATTTAGTAAAATAGGTTATGCAAAGACAATAGAAGAATATGCAATCGAGAATAAGCAATTGAAAACTATAATTGATAACATGTCAAAAAGAATGAGTGCTTACGAAAAGGTAAGCGGAAATTTTATTATAAAAGCGAGCGAGCGTTACGTCATAATGATCCATTTTTATACGAGTATCTATTATCTCCAGGCGGCGCAAGAGAATAATATGTTGAAATCAAGCATTCTTCAATTCAAGAATGATATGCAAAAGCAGGTTTACAAACATTTCTTTATTTTTCCTAATTTCGCGCGTTAGGATTATTTACTAACAATGTTTTACCATCTAGGCCAAGCGCATCAAGGCGTCTCAAGAAATACTACGGGGTTCGGGTTCAGGCGCATCAAAAACGTCTCCAAAAACGTCCCCGAAAACGTCTCCCGAAAACTCAACAGGTAAGTTACAGAGAAAACAGACTGCTCCGATAACTGGTGAGAGTGGCAGAGGCGGCCTCCTTTTATCCTGGGCATGATTACTGCAATGACGTACACATAATTTTTATATCATGGATTTTGCTATCCCAACCGTCCTTGTTCTCTCTTTACACACTTACGACAATTGTCATTTCCGATTTGGAAGACTTGCCGGAAATTCCAGCCTTCACTAACTTCTTTACAAGCCTGTATGTACGTCTGGGGCACCAAAACTGTTCTACCATCTTGTTTACTCGGCAACTCTGCAAATGGTTGCATTATTAAGAAAAGAGGCTTGAATTACAGATGGGAGAAGTTGCTATTAACGTCGTATGGAAATCTGCTGTTAGCAAGTTGCGAATATTTGTTGATGATATATGATTGTGAGAACGCACTGGTTACATCTTGCTTGCATCGGAATTTTGAACAGATTTTGACTGTCAATAAGCACATTGGAATCGAGTAAATAGAATACGTGTCATGAAATTTTCATGGGAGCTGGTTGTCGACGGCTACAAACAAATGCCTTTAAATTTTTGCATTCTTTGTAGACTTCCTTAGATCACTTCTAAATACTTCGAGACCGCCTTTGACCATTACAATCTAGCCAACAAATGATCTTTTCGTCATATTAAAATCCCAACATTTTTTCGTTTGATTAAAATTGGTTTGTAGTTTCAACGACGGTGTTTCTACAAGGACGAATAAAAGAACTTGAGGATGAGTTACGATCCGTCAAAGCTGAAAACGAACAGCAGGTATGACAACGTGAAGATTCATCTATTGTACCGACAACAACCTCATAGCTTTGATAGATCAATTCGTTATTCACTTGTGCCTCTTTTCGAACTGCTATTTGTAAAATATCCAGGCAGCAAAAATGGCAAAATATCGTGCGCGATGGGAGACTCTCGTCGGAGATGCTCGGAAGCGACGTACTACCAAAAATCCAGAGCGACGGTCATCATCAGGACACTTGTCTGCAAAATCTTCTGGGAAATCGTCCGAACAATCGTCCGGGCAGCCGTCTGCACCACCGTCTGAACAACCGTCCGAACAACAATCTGAACAACCATCTGAACAACCATCTGGGCAACCGCCTGCACAACCGTCTAGACAATCTTCTAGATCATCATTTAATACAAATGGTGGACACAGACAAGATGAACCAGAATCCAGTATTAAACCCAACGGCGCGAGCACGGATAACAAGATAAATGGTGTTGAAATGAGAGTTAGTGAGATATTTTAGGAGTTGAGATAGAATTGGGAAATGAAATTGATCGAGTATAGGCATGTAATAATTAAATGTAAAGATATAGGTATTATTAAAACATTGAAAAAGTATGTAAATGATGTAAATGATAGCGTGTGGTCATTTGCCCCCATTTTCGTTCATGTGTTTGTCTGTTTTCGTTCGCATCGTCAGCATCCCTTCAGTGGAATGACATTGAATTAGTAGCACGCACATGACATCATCGAAGCATGCACATATTCCTAGAAGCAAGACAATAAAAATAGAACAAAGATCGTGATTAAACCAAAGGATTGAATGTCATGTAGGATCACGTTCTATGAATATGTTGTGAAGAAATGTGACCAAGGTTTTTATTTTGTTTTGTTGAGCATCTCGTCTACCCTACATATTATTTATCCGTAACGAATTCTTTTAGGTTGCCCACATAGAAATATACGTAATATACCTGTTCATCATTCCTTATTATGTAAATTGTACATAACCAATGATATATTTGCCTATGGATTGTCCAATTAAATTTACGTTATTATAGAGCATGTCACTGTTGGTCAAAGAAAAGCGTTTACTTCAAGGTTTCGAACGATGCTTGATATCATTGCTAAAATAAAGTGAGCATTTGTTATTAGAAATTGGGTCAACCTAATAATATACAAATAAAAAAATAAGGAAATATCTGTTAGGTAAACATGAAACCGATTAGCCATTTACTACAATCGAGTGTAATGACTGCAAAAATTCATTATCCGAAGCTATACATTAGTCTATGACTTGCGTATAATAATAACGTATATGACCCGAGTATACATACTATCCATATGCCAACGTTAGTAAATAACTGGCGAATAGCATTTACTGTGCGCCATCTGTATGTTGATGTATGACTATGCCATGCCGCTATCCTGTAGTGATTGCTGCTTTGTGTTCATTGTGTTGTGTCGTTTGGCTTTTCTCCCCCCCTCCCTCCTGGCTGCTTTCAGTAAACGATAACGCTCTTATCAATGATTAATATCTCGGTATTATTCTTCGGTAATACAAAAACTTTTTATCTTTCCTTTTTGCTTATATGCATATAAGTTTCAAGTGGGCTAAACAGTAAAATTCGGCACCTGTTCTGTGTACAAACTTGTTACGGAGTAATTATTAATAAACTGTTACTATATATTAACAATGTATTTTAAACGCGATTGTATATTCGGTAACCAGGTATATACTCAAATATTGAAAATATTTATATTATCGGGCTATACCGTATTAATTAGTTCTTTGTCCTTCCATAGAAAAAGTTTACAGATAACATGCGCCATGGCTGTAACCAATGGCCGCTATCTACAAGAGCCTTTAACAATACGCAAAATAATTAAGGTTTTAAAGTAAGTAAGGAAGCGAGCATATTACAAAGAAAATTCACTAATTCGAATTAACATAGTGAAACAGTCAACAACGCGAAATTATGACTTTTGATTTTACTCTTATAATAAGATGCGGTACAAGCTGGTAGCAAGAACGAGTATTTGCCATATGATAAAAACTATTACAAGTTTAATATGTATATATTAATGACATATATTACTGTACTGTAAAAAGTTTTTCCGATAGTCGTGTTTCAATCATGTGTTTACAATGGTTAACCTAATAAATCTTTTAGCGTCGACAAAAATACTAAACCTGGAAATTGCGTGTCTCGTGAGTTTATATTTTTCCCCAAAAACGAGTCAGCTGATATTTAATAGGCGTATGCAATGGAACGGAAGTTCGATCAGTACAACTAGAACCTTGCACCAATAATATAATCTATCGACACAAAATCGTGTTGTGTATTTTAAAAACAAGAAACGGGAAGCGAGGGAACGGATCGATAATTTCCCTTTCAATAGCCTGATAGCATAATTTAACTTTATAATTAGTAAATCCTGTATAGTCATTATGATTAAAATTAAAACCTTTGCCAGCAAAGAATACTTACGGCAGAGTAATTGTTCGTTCCATTAATAATAATAATAATAATTGTAAATTAATTAGTAATATATTGTAGATTTCTCTGCTTCTTATACATGTCCTACCACGCGTCGCGTAACTTTAATAAAATTGCGCTTATGGCTGTCTTCGCTTTCTCCCCTACATGCTAACTATATTTTATACTTGGACTTTTGAATTGTGACCATTGTATTTAATATACCTGTATGACTTTTTTTGCAGAAAAACGGGCATTGCATATGACCAATTACTACGGCAGTCGAGATAATGCAAAGATGCTATTTGCTGTATAAATTTACGTCTAGGTAAACAGGTGCCGTTAATGTCATACAGGGAAAAAAAAAAAAGAACCCAACATCCAGTTTAAATTATAATATACGTCTTAAAGTGTTGTAGAAATAATTAATTAGTTCGGCGCGGTAAGTACGTCGCAGAGTTGGACATAATATAATTAGACACAATGAATCTATTGTAAATAGAGTTTGAAAAAAAAATGTGTGTTATCTTTTAATGATGGTGGCGGGTATGCAGTTATATAGATTATCGACAACAATATCTATTTTTGGTTAACGCTTACTATATTGTCATTAGGGTGTAGGGCATCCACATATCATTACAATTGTATGCAATGTCGACAGTTGTGGCTTAGTCGTAATAAAGGCTCGATAAAGTTATTACGGGAGGGACAAATAAATGTAAGTATCGCGTGTTTGCCGTTCAGCCTATAACTAGGGTAAGTCGATTATTACACAAAAACTTGTCAATCGTTATTTTCATTTTCGTTAGTATTGTCTACGCATGCGGTGTGTCGTTCTATTTTTCTAATTTGTCGGCAACTGCATCTATATAATTGATTAATTATCATTGCATATTTTGATACGTCATAAATGATTGTTACACGAGAAATACAAATTAGTTGTCGTCATACTATGGTATGTCGTTCGTATTGTTACTTTATCGCGCAAAAAGATAAATATGGGTTTTATGTAATCATATGCTCGTTGTATCTTTTCTAACCGATCTGTTTGTTGCATACAGACTCTGTGTATAAGACCAGTTCAAGATTCTTTGTTGGCACTCTGAACGATGTCGATTTGTTTGTTTACGACAAGTGTAACACAAAGAAAGCGCTGCTGATTGTTAGCTGATGTTGTATCACTCGAAGAGTCTGCTTTTGATATAGATTTGTTTTAGTATCGAGTACGGGAACAGGCCCTAACTGACCAGAGGTGTTTATTAGCAAGGAAAGTTGCGATGATTCGACGAGCATTCAAGAGTTGATAGACGTGCATGTTTGGATTTCAACTTCTGAATCGTACGTACATATGCAAACAGAAAATTCCATATTTGTACTCGAACCCAAAACAGCGTTTTTTCGGCAATTGTGTACCCACGTTATATTAAAAAAAAATTTTGAATACACTATGTTCAAATGATGTCAGTAGCACAAAGGGGGGAAGTATCATATCTGTGCAACACTTATGAATTGAATTTTATCAGATATCGAAGCATATACCAGACAGTTGAAGTGAGCAAAATGTGTGCGTCGATCAACCAATAAGAGACTATGCATAATCGAAATACAGGATGCATGCTAATGATGATCAGCTTTGAGTCACAACATGGTCGACGGCTTATTGACTGTTGAAATATTTTGTCTGCCATTCATTACTGGGCAATCCCCATGTCGTCAACTCGAATTTACTCTGTGATTCTGTGTTGCTAGTTCGTCTCTGCCTAGTTTGGATTACAGGGATGATTTCATAATGATGATCATAGCTAGAGAAATATTTGTTCGAGTTGAAAACCCAGGGTGGGGACGAAATTGTGACACGCGATTATCCCGTGAAACGTAAATGGCAAATACTGATTCGCGGATAAAGAGTTGATTATGCCGTAGATAAATGAAGTAAAATCCCCCATTGTTTGTATACGATATTAGTCTAGCATATACTGTGTTGACGTGGTAGTGACTTATTTTCATTTGTATGGGTCGATACTACATATTTTTGTTATGTTCAATCGTTCTTTATTTGTTTATTGATTTGAATTTCTTTTTTTCTGTTTCCATGTTTAAATATGGTTACGTTACCTAATGCTCATCACAAGTAACTCCCTGTTCCGATCAAAAAAGTTTATCCTACGACGAATTAAATAGCGTGTCTTGTGTCTTTGTCAATGTGCTCAGCCAACCAACCGCTGCATATGTACACACACAAACAACATTTTCTTCGCTCATCAATCTCATATATGTCCTTTTCTGCTTCCCACATTTACCAATTGTCATGTGTTTCGCATGACTACATCAACTCCCACACTTGCTGACATAACAAACATAAACACATATTATTCGTATATAATAGCCTGCTATTCCCCCCCAGTCATCTCTTTCTCTGTTGTACGCCCACTGATAAACCAAAGTTGGTTGATCTTGGGATGGATAAATAAATTAACAGCAATCTTGGATTTGAACTAATGTAGTTTTTATACTGCGATTATTAATTGGTCAAATTCGATGTAGTTTAATATTTGTAATGATAATAATAATTGAATGCTTACCCGGATGTCTAATAAGCCTTATTAATTCCTCATTATGTATTTATTAACTTCGACTACGATAAACAAACAAGTATTTAATAAGCTACTTCAATATATATACACACATTATTTACTTTATGGTAATTCGTTCTTGTATTCTTTTATTCCTTTTTCATCCTTTCCGTTTTACTGTCCAATCAGTTGAACAGGCGACTGTGTTTACTAACATAATGTGGAAAGGCGAGCGCGGAACATAACCACTGATATAGACTAATCAATCCTAAGCTTAATAAACACAGTAATCTATCTGGATTATATAAATAATACAAAGTTTGCGCATCAAAGAAATCTACATGTCTCCTTTTCCACAACCACCGCATTAAGGGAGAGGGAGCGCAGACATCCACAACCACTGCATGCTTATCTCCCATTATTGACCTGTTATCTTTGATACTTGCAGATACAGCGCGTTCTCAGATATATATTACTATTACTGTTTCGCTCTCCCGTCCCGAAATAATAAACACTGAGAACAGAATATTATATGGTATCACGTGATTGATTGGTATATTATCACGTGAATTCGTGATAGTGTGGCGAACTTTTTTGTACAGCAAGCAGTAAAATATATAGGCAGCAATAATACGAATTAAAAATATGGGTCATAAGAATGATAGCAATATATCAGTAGTAGTTAAGTAATGTGGACGCGAAAAACTGGGCGTATTTGCTATACGTATTAATATTAGTGCTTACTGTTTTTCTCAAGTTTCTCCGTCAGCAGCGAGTCTAACGACAAAGAGAATGACAAATATTAATTAATATATTTTCTATTTGTTACCTATATTACTTTATTTAGCGTTATGGAACTTTCAGGAATTATATTAACTGTTAATCGGATAATAGTTTCGGCGTATGCTAGGTTATATATTTTATTTAATAAGTTTTTAACACTATCAGCCGCCTCTTAAGCGGAAGGTCACACAAAGGGGCAGGAATCAATCAAGTCCCTCAAAAAAGCTATACACACTATTTGCCTAAGCATTGTCCTTAACAGATCTCAACTATTTTTACTGTAAAATATTTTAGTTTTTTATTAAATTTTGTTTGATTCATATGAAATTTTTATCACCATCTATATATACTCTATTACAAGCTCCATCTTTTCTGCAGCCCAAAATATTAAATGGAAGCGCCAGATTACGACTACCAACAAATACCTTCTTCATTATCTCCTCTGGCTCCTGCTATGTCTTCCGCAACTAATACTCATCTCCCTTCTAACAATGTAAACATATCCTCAGCCCAACCCTCACAACAACCTCCAAACTCATTAGACAACCTACAAAACACCCCTCTATTAATGGTAGACTCTCAATCTCAAGTTCTCGTTATGGGCACCACTCCTACTCCTCTTCCGCATCCTTCTCAAGTCTCAACACAACCTACAGTTCAAATGTCATCAATAGCAAATGAAGTATCTAATAGCGCATCTGACCTGGCCGCTACTATATCAATGCCCGTATTGGTCGTCAATTCGGCTCAACAAAATCAACAACCTATCATGCCCGCCGATCCACAACAACCTATGGTTATTCTAATAGACGGAGCTCCTCAGAATGCACAGCAATCACCACAAACAGTACAAGTTACGACTAATGAACAAGTTGCTTTAATAGTAGACCCTTTTCGTCTTACTGAACCCAATGGACATATGGACATGAACATGGCTATGGCAAACAACAACCAATTAACAGACATGTCTCATCAAGCCATACATAACGCTGCTACTGCAAATCAACCTCAATCGTCTCCTATACAAAACGAATCACATGCTATCATGCAGGTGACAGATGCACTAGTGAGAGCAAGCGATCAATTTGAAGCCGCCAAGTACAAAGTTGCCCGAGCCGAACTAGTTCAACAAGCTCAGTTAGTTCAGCAGGCTCAGTCCCAGCTGCAAGTTCATCCTGTCGATATTGTACAGGCACATCATCAAGTAATACAGGCGAAAGCAGAATTCGTGCAGGCCCAGAATCAAGTAATACAGGCACACGCGGACTTCACTCAAGTAGCCGAACAAGTGGCCGAAGCTCAAGCTCAAGCACAAGTGCAGGCTCAGGTGCAGGCCCAAGTGCAGGCCCAAGTGCAAGCTCAAGCGCAAGCTCAAGCTCAAGCTCAAGCACAGGCTCAAGCACAGGCTCAAGCGCAAGCTCAAGCACAAGCACAGGCTCAAGCACAAGCTCAAGCTCAAGCTCAAGCTCAAGCTCAAGCGCAGGCTCAAGCACAGGCAGTTCAAGCAGCACAGGCAGTACAAGCAGCACAGGCACAGGCTCAAATTCCTCAATCTCTTCCTGCTCAAGCTCAACCGCAACATCAAACACAGCCATTAGGTTCTTCACTAGTCACTGACGAAGCCCGCGAAATTCATCCTTCTCAACCTCCACCATCTGACCTTTCTACATCTTTTACCACTACTTCTGCTGGGACGTCTCCGAATGCGCCACCTCCGTCAGCACCCATCCAACCTGTAGTTCCCTCATCTCAGCAAATTGTTGATTCTTTATCCTTTACCGAATCTTCTCAAATTGCTTCAATGGCCGACTTGCAACCAGTGAATGCCCCTCTAGCCGTTCAACCGGAAACGCTAACACCTCAACAGCTTGGAGATCTGATTCAAGGCAATCCCCATCTCATTCAGGCAGCTAACCCACAAAACAACAACACGATTACACCAAATACGGCGGTCATAATGCCTAATCCGAACGAGATGTTGGGTCAATCCATGATCAACGCATCGACTCCCATAGTATCAGATCCTAGAGGACCGCAGCAACGACAGGGAATTGAGCATATAATGACTATACCTGGTATGGATAATACGATCAGTGTTCAACATATGCAATTGAACGACTCCACCCATACAGGGTTGCCCACCCTGCATTTTGCGTCGTCGGCTGGTTTGACAGCTGGTAATATGTTTTTGGTAAATCTAGATGAATCGAATCGGCGACCTTCTATAACTGCACAGCAGGGACAAGGACAGGTATGTCATTATTAAACTTTCGGGGGAAAATGTGCTGATAGGGAATTGGAGATCATGTTTATTGTCACGAAAGCAGTATGGTTTCATTTACATCCGATGTTATTATTGGAATTTACATACTAACAAGTTTTTACCTGCACTGTTCTACGTATAACCTTGCACCCACTAATAAACAACGCGCAACCTTGTTCAAACCAATACTAAAATATCAAATTTACGTCATTGCCAACATCCATGTTTAAAGCCCGCAACGACGATAGTGTCGGCTTCGGCTTCACCGGCAACGAACGGTACAAACTTGATAATCAATGTTGGTAATGGTGGTAATGTTGTAATTGAATCTTCTCCACATCAACAAGGTCTAAGCTTCCTTAACGAGCAAACTGCAATGTTAACGGCTGAGGAAAGCAAGCAACAGCATCAGCATCAGCATCAGCAACAGCAGCAACTTGTCGCTGACCAAGAATACAAAGGCTTGCTACGTAATGATGCATTGCAAAAGATTGCATGTAATGATATAAAAAACGTAAAAATAGAGCCCGAGCCAATGGAGACTGAGCCGACTCCTGTCTCCTCCCAACTACCAGAGAAACGTTCTATCGATCAGCAGCAAACGCAGCGTGCTCAACAGCAAACGCAACAGCATGCTCAACAAAAGCAACAGGAACACCAAGAGCAGCAGCAGCAGCAACGAGAACAACAAGAAAAACGAGAACAACAAAAGCAACAACAAGAACAACACCAACACCAACAAATTCAACAACACCAGCAACAGCAACACCGACAGGAAGAGCAGCAGAAACAACAGCAACAGGAACAGCAGCAGAAACATCAGCAACAGGAATATCAGCAACAAGAACATCATCAAGAACAGCAACATCAGAAACAGGAACAGCTACAGCAGCAACAGCAGCAACAACAACAGCAGCAACAGCAGCAACAACAACAGCAACAGCAGCAACAGCAGCAGAAGCAGCAACAGGAAGAAGAGCAGAGACAAAAGCAACAGCAACAAGAACAGCAGCAACAACAATCCTCATCTAATCAAGATCATAAGTCTCCTGGATTGCAAGAAAACAAACCCCCTCAACAGACCACCACTGACATGCTTTCATCCGCTATTAGGAAAGATTCACATTCCACGACCTCCAATAATAAGGATTCGTCCAATTCTGCAAATACAGAAAACAATGATTTGACCTCGACAACTGGGAGGTTAGAGGATTTATCCAGAGACCAGATCCTGCTTAGGATTGGGAAATATGAGCATGATGATCTCACAAACGATCAGCTACTTGCAAAATTACGTGGATTGATGCGAAGCAGTAGAGATGCTAGTGGAAAGAACATGAACGAGAGGAAAACGTCGAGATCGACTTCTTCAAGACGGTCGTCCGATTCCGATGGTAAGTATAATGTAAGAGATATCGAACTAAACGTTTTTGAGCAAACTCATTGTGTTGAGATGCACACAGGTCGTACAAATGACATGCGTGTAGGTGTAGATCGGAAGATGCGACAAAAATAATTTTATAGGAATAGTCTTCGTATTCGTCTAAAACGTAGTGGTATTACTATGCTGACATACTGCATACTACTGTAACGTAATTGACGCAATTGTTCGCACCAAACTTTCGAACTTGCTCTAATAGCTGAATCGCCTACCACTTAAATCCGTACATTCAATACCTTTTACTTTCTACTAATTCCAAAGTCACGCGAACAGACGACGTGGACCTACCACTGACTCCCGTTGAACCAATGGAAGACGTTCAACCGGTATCTTCCAATATATCGCGTGGTGGCGAAGCTACAGCTGACGCGACTTCGGGGACGCATTCCACCACAGGCTCGAAACAAGAAGACGACAGCAGAAGGGATTCTCACAAGTGTCGTTGGCGAAACTGTACCATGGCATTCCCGACGTTGGAGTCTTTAATAGAGCATGTTGGTGAAACGCATATTGGAAGTGGAAAGGTGAGCAGTTCGGTTTCAGATAATAAATCGGGTGGTACTCGTGAATTAAAAGAGTACATAATCTTCGAATGTACATAACAAGAACATTACTCAAAGTCAAATTTAGTCTGATTTTTAGTTTTGCTTATTGCTTCGTCAATTTTTGTAATTGATTAAAAAAGTGAACTTGCTTGATGGCTACTGTAGAACGTCACCATTTCCGTGAATTCCATAACTAATTCATGTCCTTTGTAAATATTATCGCTTTTTCTACGTGTAAAATTATCGGTATTCAGGCGACTTACTCATGCAACTGGGATGGATGTACACGAGGACCAAAACCTTTTACGAAACGCCACAAGATGTATAACCATCTCAGGACCCATACAGGTGAAAGGCCGTTCGTATGTGACAAACCAGGATGTGGAAAACGATTTTCGCGTCCGGATTCGCTTACTACTCATGCGAAAACACATTCGAATGTACGGCCTTTTGTTTGTAATCATAAAGGGTGTGGGAAAGCGTATTATCACTCACGGTCACTGAGAAAGCACGAGAAAACGCATGATCAAAGGTCACAAGCGCACCAAATTCCGTCGGTCAATCATGCTGCGCATTCAATTTCCAGCCTGCAAATTAACTTTGCCCCACAGTCAAGAATATTCTCATCGTCACATGGAGGCGCCGGTGCACAATCATCTTCAATGTATACTCACAGGCCACCTACATTTGAATCGGTTTCGGGTGGAATGACGAATGGGCCAAGAGATATCCGTCCTTCCGGACTACCCGCTTCAATGCATCATTTACCACCTTTACAGCTACATCCACCTCCATCGACCGTGCCAACTACAACAGGAGGTAACGGACCATTCAGTTATGGAAATTCGCAGCCGCAAAAGTACGTGCCGCAGATTACGTCACCGACGAATCATGCAAGATCCGCGAATTTCCCGTTCCAGTTGCAACCTCCGGAAATGGTACAACAGCAGCATCAACAACATCAGCCACAACATCAACAGCAGCAGCAGCAGCAGCAGCAGCAGCAACAACATCAACATCAACAGCAGCAGCAGCAGCAGCAACATCATCATCATCATCAACAATCATCACAATCACCACAATTACAACCACAACCACAACCACAGTCACAGTCACAACCACAACCACATTCACATTCACACTCTAATTCAAATAGACCGGGATAGATTAAGATGAAAAAGTTTTTTGAAGTTTCTTTGTCACAGCTCTTCTTTTTCTTTACTAATACTTTAAACAATAACTGTAAATACTTTTTCTTTTGGTTTCTTTTTTTCATTGTAAAGAAATTAATTTCGTTATATATATATATACGTATAAATACTTTCCTCTTAAAAAGTTGTACAGAAATTATTCTAACATGTAAGGCGCTCTTGATGCTATTCAAATGTTCTGGGCAAAGGAAAGAAAGAAAATAACAAACAAACAAACAAACAAACAAACAAACAAACAACAAACAAGCAAAACTATGGTAAGTATATGGAGGAAATGAGCAAAAAGTACATACATAAATGCACTATTGTATCATTGGGATTGTAAAATTGCCTTATTTGTGATTATGTGTGGTACAATCTGAACGAAAATCTAAAATAAAAATTTGGAATAACTAGGCCTGTTCAATTCTGTTCCGTTCCGTTCCGTTCCGTTCCAATTTGTGCCGATCCCTGATTGGCAGATTAAAAACCACATGATGGGAACAACAAATTTGCAGGGTGGCGACCAAAATAACGATAAATTGATTTTTGGGGTTCTCCGTTCCTATCTGTTCCCCACACACGTTTTATTAATAAGTGTAAAAAAATAAAAGGTTACGTTGCGCAAAAGGGTTCTAATGGCTTGTAGAAATATATATATTTTTTGTAAAGACTAACACTTGAAATCTTGGAGTGAAAAGAAAAACAACGGAACGGGGAAACGCGAAATTTTGTCCTCAATTCTCACGGATTTTTGATTGGTTGATACAATTTTGCCGTCAATCGGAACAGAACGGAACAGAATTGACAGGCTACTGTATTCACTCACGACCTTTTGATCTTTTAAAAAAAAGTACATTTTGATCTTTTAAAAAAAAAAGTACATTTTCTTAGGTTGACTGTATAAAAAAGATGGTATAATCTTTCTAAGAGTCGAATGTATATTTGTATAGCTTGCCGATAATGCACATTGACTTGCGTATAAATACATTCACAGACTACACTTTCACCAAACGTCGTCCTCCTTCCCCAGACACATCAATTGGAAGCCTTGCTTACTTTGATAAGAGACAAAACTACATCCAGGGGAGATTTCATTTTCTACTCGGACAGAATTATTAGGCTTTTGGTGGAAGAAGGTAAATGAAAACATCAGGTGCTGGAACATAGCTTGAACAAGCAAAACCGCTAGGCATCCGTTTCGAAGAAGGGGTGAGTTTGACAAGACTTTATTCACCATATCTTTAGGGTTAAATCATCTTCCCGTAGTCGAGAAGAACGTTACTACTCCTACAGGTAATCTCTCACGTCAAAAAAGCAAAATCCGCATGTTTATGTAAATACCTGACAGTTGTCTCATTACAGAGAAAGAATACGCAGGTGTTCAATTCAAGGGTAAGATATGTGGTGTATCTATAATGAGAGCTGGCGAGTCCATGGAACAAGGGTTACGTGAATGTTGTAGGTCCGTTGTTTCGCTCTTTGTTTTCATTCAGATAAGAAACTCCATTTTGACCAAACGGCGTTTAATATCTGATCCGTAGGAGCGTGAGAATTGGAAAGATCTTGATACAGAGAGATGAAGATACGGCAAAGCCCAAGGTAAGTGAGGAAAAAAAAAAAAAAGACAATTTGACTAGGAAGTTTACATCGTGAAGCCAATTCAGATCATCTACCTCCAATGAATACGTGTATAGCTCTATTATGCCAAGCTCCCAAATGACATTGATAAACGCTATGTGCTTTTACTGGATCCAATGCTGGGTGCGTTTGCGTTATATATTGACATGTTGTTGTCATACAAACGCTTTTTTTGAGATCAGCGTGCTGTTTACATTCTTACGGACTTGTCGCTTTTATCTCTCATGTCTAGCAACGGGCGGATCGGCCATCAAAGCAATAGAAGTGTTGCTTAATCATGGTGTAAAGGAAAATAAAATATTATTTCTTAATTTGCTTGCATCTCCTGAAGGCATAAAAGCAGTAACGAGTAAACATTCCGCATTAAAGATCGTTACTGCTTGCGTGGATGAAGGGCTAGATGAAAAGAAATATATTATACCAGGTCTTGGTGATTTTGGTGAGCCAAGCATTTGAATACTATCGGTTTCATTTTTGAAACCAGAACGCGCGCTAACATTGAATAACTATCGTATTATTAGGCGACCGTTACTTTACCCTTCCCTAATATATAATTGTTACACATGTAGCGATATGTTGTAGCGAATAAAATATTGTCTATTATATCACGTAATTATGGGGGGTCTGATAGCAATAAAAACTCACATTTATGTCAAGTAAATCGAAGAAACAGTAACGTACCCATTGATTGAGTGTATGTTATATAACATTAATTGGTGTGTTTATTTGCGAAACTAGTAGGAATGACTATGTTTGTGATCAGCATTTTTTGATTTCTATTATTGTCAATCATTTGTCTGATAGCGAAATATGATGGATACTAATTTCGCAAATAATGTTATATGACATACACTCAATCAATGGGCTAACGAACGTATGTTACTGTTTCTTCGATTTACTTGACATAAATGTGAGTTTATATTGTTAAAATTTACGTATTTGACAATTTTTATAATTCTTCACAACAGTAGTAAAAAAAGGCGTGGGTCAGTTTAAAGAGCACGTATTAGAGCATATATGGTTACAGTCTCAGGTGCGTAGCTCGCTTCCTTCAGAAGCCTTATTATTATTATTAATACTATTGTAAAATGATCGGCAATGATCGACAAAAAAAAGCACCATATGTAAATTTTATAAGTATGTTTGTAAAACTACTGATATCAGACCCCATAATTATATCTGAAACTATTATTGTGGCCAATAAACGATGAGACCGAAGAATCGAGTGACGTGCGATCCGAGGCTCTAAGAAATTGTTCAAACTAAATTTAGATATTCTAATCCTCGTTGGGGTAAGCTTCGCTGACTTGTTACAAAAAAGATTATTTTTAATTGTGTACTGCTGGCCACCATCGAGGATCCTCTTCGGAGACATGTAGCAAATTGGGGAACGACGATTAGGTATATAAACCTTGACTTTCATCAACTCTTGATGAAGGCAGAAACTACATTGGAAATGACGCCTACCGAAATTATTGTGTTGCCAACGGGCAAGAAAGTAGAAAGTAAGGTCACGAAATCTTGATAAGCAATTCACAGTACTAGCATCACTCATTTTAATACATCATTCTATGTTATAAATGACACGTAGTTAACACAGGTCTTTTTATTAATAACGAGTTTGTCGAATCGGTTGATGGCAAACGATTCGAAACCATTAATCCTTCGACTGGCAAAGTCATCACAACCGTTGCCGAAGCTACCCCAAACGACATTGACATTGCTGTCAATGCCGCCGAAAACGCCTTTGAAAAGGTCTGGAAGCAAGTTTCCAGCAGCGAACGTGGTCGATTACTATACAAATTGATCGAGCTCATTCGCAGAGATTTCGAAATCCTCGCTGCGATCGAATCGTTGGATAATGGAAAGTCGTTTGAAATCGCCCAGATGGCAGACCTACCGGTAGTGATCCAGACTTTCGAGTATTTTGCCGGATTTGCAGAAAAAATTAATGGCGAGGTGATCGATAGTTCTGACGATAAGTTCTTGTACACGAGAAGAGAGCCGATCGGTATTGTCGGTGGCATCATACCATTCAACTTCCCACTTTGTATGCTTTCTTGGAAAGTAGCGCCTGCACTTATCACAGGTATGCTTTTTTTTTTTTTCGTTTGAAAAATCCCGCATTTGGTAAATTTTTGCTCGTATAATTTCAATTTAGGAAATGTGATCGTCCTTAAACCTGCCGAACAGACACCGTTGAGTGCTCTATATTTGGCCAAATTAATAAGGGAGGCAGGGTTTCCTCCAGGGGTTGTCAACATTTGCCCTGGATGGGCCGAGGCTGGTAAAGCCATTGCCAGTCACATGAAGATAGGAAAAGTCGCGTTTACTGGTATGTGAGACACGTGTTCAAGATTCTTAATAAAAATCTTTTAAAACTAAAATCACGCCCAAACAGGTTCAACTGCGGTTGGTAGAAGTATCCTTCGAGCCGCCTCGTCAAGCAACATGAAGAAAGTAACACTTGAGCTTGGTGGCAAGTCTCCAACTATTATATGTGCAGGTGCTGATCTCGAAGAAGCTGTAAAATGGGCTCACATGGGCATCTTCTTCAACAGTGGACAATGCTGTACTGCTGGATCACGTGTATATGTTGAAGAGAGTATTTACGAAGAGTTTCTGGAAAAGTTCAAGGAACATGCGGCCAGTACTAAAATCGGAGATCCGTTCGATCAAGGGACATACCAAGGGCCACTAATATCCCAAGAGCAGTTCGATAGGTAGAATAGATGCATTTCGGGTGTGGATAAAAAGGAAGTATATTATGGTCGAACCACATTTAAAAACACGTCTTATTTAGGGTTATGGAGTACATCGAAGCAGGAAAGAACGAAGGAGCGACTTTGGAGATGGGCGGTGAGAGACACGGCAATCAGGGATTTTTCATTAAACCGACAGTATTTACCAATGTCGTAAGTTTAGAGTTGCCGGTTGCGTGAAAAGTTTTCAATATGCGAGTTTTTCGTCTACTAATTTCAACTATATAGAACGAATCAATGAAAATCATGCAAGAAGAAATATTTGGGCCTGTTGTTGCTGTTGATAAATTCAAAACTATCGATGAGGCTCTTGAACGAGCACATATGACGAATTATGGTCTCGCCGCAGCAGTGTTTACGAAAGATATATCCAAGGCAATATCAGTTGCGAATAAATTGAAAGCTGGAACTGTTTGGGGTAAGTCATAATAATAACAAGATTATGCCTGTTTGTTTACCTCGGGAAGTTAATCGATACTAACACGATGAATTAAATGTAAAAGTTAATTGTTACAATTTAGTTCATGCATCGGCGTATGTATTGGCATCATAGACCTTCCATATCGCTATTATTTTTGTTGGTAATGGCTGATTAATTTCATCTAACTAATTCTTCTCAATTGTTCAGACCATTTGGCGGATACAAAGAATCTGGTCACGGGAGAGAAAATGGCAAAAGTGTTTTGGACAGTTATACTGAAGTCAAAACTGTGTGCGTCAATCTTAATTTACCAATTTAGGTGTAGTCTATGGGTAATCCAATTTTTTGGGCAAATTTAATTGACGAGGTAAAATGTTGTCATTCAGACAATGCATCACAACAATAAAATATCATGTCTTTATTTAGTTAGACACAGAGTCTAATAATTAAGGGCTGGGTTATTTGCCAAGGGTCTAGGTCGCTTCGACGGTCTTTGTATATTCGGCGTAGGAGTGACGTGACAATAGATATGATTGAAGACACTACATTTATTTACGTAACTATAACGCTATCAGGCTTGTGAAATATTAAACACCACTGTGCTAGTATTATTTTGATTGTACTAATTCACAAGAGAAGCAGTTTCTAGTCACTACGCTTAACTCGTTCGATTCTTCGTATTGTGTTGTAAAGTTGGGCGTAATTGAGTGATTCCAAAAAAAGCAACTTAATTTATTTCTTTTGCGGTCATCCATCTTTCAGATTGATAAAAACGTTCGCTTGCTCACTATTACCTCATTATTACATCATTGTTTATTATTTTCACTGCGTGCAGATACGTGTCACACACGTGCAGACTTGCAATAAAAAAAGCTTTTACTAACCGATTTTATTGCTTTATTGTCCGCATGCAAAAATTCGTTCATACATTTGCGCGCGCGATGTTGAATTGTCAGAACTTGATTACATAATAAGGATGACGACACAGATCATAGAAATTGTGTTTAGGGACACGGGGAGTTCGCTGGTGCTGAAATGGTACGAATTCTTATGTTTCAGTCACAAGCGTCTATTTCTTGGATGAAATGACGTGTCTTAGTGGCGAGCGAGCTACAAATGAACCAAAAAAAAAAAACAAAAAACAAACGTAATCCCATTGGGAGAAAGTGCGATTTAATTATCAATGACCATCAACCGCTGCATCCGCTGCCAACGAACTTGCTCAGGACATCCTTGCAATCAATACATCTAGCACAAATCAACGGGGCTGGAGTTGAGTTCGAGCGAATTTGCGGGTGGACAAAATTGTGTACGGATCAGGGCAAAAACCTGGGTATTTTTCGTTTGCTCAAAACTTGTACTCTATATTTAGTTAGCTACTCTATTACCCAGCAATTATCTACAGGGTTCTAAAGTCACATCCTCGCATGGTAGAGGAAGTGCCTTTTTCCGACAGAGATGCAGAACAATTGTGCATTCATGGACTTCAAGTCTGCATTATGTAAGAAACGGAAGTGGCATATGCATCCCATGTATACATTCTTACAACTTTATTTTACTGCAGCTCTTTGAGGAGCATGCTATGCTGTGACACTGTGCTACAACGGTTTATATGTAGGGATTTAGTTGTGGTTCGCCGCTTGCATTTCCTCAATTAATTGCAGCCTTGAACTCTTTGAAGCCCAACGCTTGAGATATTGGTGAACTGGAAGGTAATATTGCCATGATAAATTGCAGTCCGTTTATCGATCATTTATTTAAGAGTTTTCGTCAGCGTGGATTTACCTCACCATCATGCTCATTTTTCTTGTTCAAAGTTGTGGCACCTAAAGGCAAGCAAAGTGATCAAGGAAAATGTCACTGAGGAAGTATCAATAACGCGCAGGCAGGAGAGGAAGGTTAAACAAACTACAATGTTATCAATGGGACACGTTTTTCTCCCCGCCAAAGCGCACTAAGAAACGAGTCTAGCTCAAAACCATGTATACGAATAGGGTAAGTTAATTAGTTCATCCAAAGTTTTGCAGCATATCATGTGTGAATAATGCGATAGATTTGTCTGTATCCATAATTGTCATATAGGGCAAATCATTAAGGCTTTATAGTAGACTCTCTCTACGCTGCATACAGTAAAATGCATCCTTTTTGATTAATCCGATTCATATTCTTAAGATTAATGGGTCTATATATTCTTGGTGTGAATTAGTAAAAATCTTGCATTGCCTGCTTACTATGACAGTCTCTTTCTTCAATCGTCATTTTTGATATTATAGTTACCGTAAACATACGAATGCTGTACTATCTGAGATAGTTAATAAAATGACGCATAACGCTATCCAAATTTATATCTTGAATAATACAGTATATCCAACACTTCCGGTGTTTGAACTTTAGTTCCGAAAATAAGCACACCTTTATTTTAACTATAGAAATGCTTATTTTCGGAATGCTAATTCACGATCGTAATTACTTTGGCTTGTTACGGGAATAGGTCTAAGCGTAATGGCAAGCTAAAAGATAATAAATCGTCTGAATTTCATTGGGGGCAAAGCGAAGAAAATACAATATACAAGGAAACTGCTCAGAATAAATTTTAGATGAAATGTGACGTAAAATTTATTACGATGGCCAATTGATTGGTGAAATTCCCTCCCGTTACTGTTCCAGTACCGTCCGTCATTGACTTGGTGCTTTAATGATTTCAATACGAAATAAAATATATTGACGTTTTATTATTTATTGCCGCAGCAAATAACAAATAAAATTGAAATCGCGAAGTATAATAATAACGCAAATGGAAATAAACATCGTGCGCCAATGACGCGATATGAACCAAGGAGAAATTAATTTTGAAAAAAAAAAGGACATAATAATAAAGGAGATGCTATTCGGGATAAAGCATTTCCAACCACCCATTTGTTGAAGTATCAGTGTATGAATCGGTTGTTGGTATTCAAACCGAAAAATCTCTGTAATTCCGCAGGAAGATCTTCTTTAAGCTCCCTATCTTTTATGAAAAAATGCTCGTCTATTTTGTAAATGCCATCTGCAATATTCTGGTTTATTCCGTCAATCTTCCTGCGCATGTCACCGAGGGGTTCGATGCATTCCTCATTGAGCGTGCGCAATTCTTTTATAGCCTTTTCCAATTTTTCACTTTCTATAGCTCCCCATATAGCACTTATTAACAAAGTTACCGCAATACCTCCAACGAGTAATCCAAGTAGTCCAAGTACTCCAATATGCTGTATGCCTTTTACGACAGTTTTGTATACTGGCTTTGCATGCTTAACTATCATGACTATAACGCATATAACAATTGAGGTCTGGAATATGCCAAATATTGAAGCCAATGCTGTGTGGATTTCCTTAAATTTTTCTAAATTACTTTTCTGAAACACTTTTGCATTCGTCTTTTCAAAAACTCCTGCTATATCTTTGATATCAAGGTCCTGTTCCAGTTTTGGAACTTTATTTATTGCGTCTTCCAATACTCTCTTGATCTCCTTGAGTATGTAATCCGGCTCTTGTGATGTCGGATTATAATCGAGTTTCTGTAGAACCCAATCCGGTCTTTTCTGTTTAACAGCGTTATTGAATGACGTGCACATTGTATTCCAAGACTTTTTAAAGTCTTCGAACCTCACTCTGAACCTGGTCAGATATTCTGACACTTGTTCTCTCTTCTTTACGTTATCCGGATAAAAGAGATCTACCAAGACCATGATGAATAATATTCGATGTTAAAAAGAATACCCAATGCTTATCAAAGTCGAGAATACATTTAAAGCTTATCAAAGTTGAGAGTACAATTTGAGATGGGGCATGCTGCAACAAAACCAGACTGTGAACGGCGATTTGATCATTTCGAATGCAGACCCTTCACGTCGCACGTTTCGTGCAGGCATTACGTTCACAGTTGGCGAACGTATCGTCGAGCGTTATGTCGTTGATTGCTGATACAAGATAAGTGCTTTTCCTAGATTTTCCTTTCAGATGCACGGAGCGCCAGTGTCGGGTGCGCCGCTTTGATGCCGCGTTGCTGGGTGTATAGCAGACATGCTTCGCGCTGGTGCCGTCCCCTGCGACCATAACGGCTTGGTTTGCTCTGTGGGGATATTTCTGTTGTGTTTCGACTTTTGAGTCGGTGTCCCCCATTTATCTATCAATCGCGGACAGTTGCCAGGCGAACTGGCACTCACTCTTTTGCGCCTTATTGATAAAATGGTGTTGTGTGTAGCAGACATGCTTCGCGCTGGTGCCGCCACAATGTCCACCTGGCAACGACCAGCAGTTTATATCTTTATGATATCTATGATCTATGTTATTATTATACCTCAAAATAACAACCGCTAATTCTCGCTTTTATCTTTCGGTGCTCAGAATTTGTATGCGACG
>CAJVPJ010000266.1:0-31419 GCA_910592205.1 Paraglomus occultum | reverse complement strand
GTAATGAAGTAGGAAATACAGGAGCAACAGCATTGGCAAAGGCTCTGGAATCAAATTCTTCTTTAACATCTCTAAATTTTCAGAGTAATGAAATAGGAGCTACAGGAGCAACAGCATTGGCAAAGGCTCTGGAATCAAATTCTTCTTTAACATCTCTAGATCTAGACCAGAATCAAATAGGAGATACAGGAGCAACAGCATTGGGAAAGGCTTTGGAATCAAATTTATCTATAACATCTCTAAATCTATATTTAAATGAAATAGGAGATATAGGAGCAACAGCACTGGCAAAAGCTCTGGAATCAAATTCTTCTTTAACATTTCTAGAGCTAGACTGGAATCGAATAGGAGATATAGGAGCAACAGCATTGGCAAAGGCTCTGGAATTAAATTCTTCTTTAACATCTTTAAATCTTCAGCGTAATGAAGTAGGAAATACAGGAGCAACAGCATTGGCAAAGGCTTTGAAATTAAATTCTTCTTTAATATTAACATCTCTAGATCTTCATCTTAACAAAATAGGAGGTACAGGAGCAACAGCATTGGCAAAGGCTCTGGAAGTAAATTCTTCTTTAATATTAACATCTCTAGACCTAGGTTCAAATGAAATAGGAGATACAGGAGCAACAGCATTGGCAAAGACTTTGGAAACAAATTCTTTTTTAACATCTCTAAATCTATGTTTAAATAAAATAGGAGATATAGGAGCAACAGCATTGGCAAAGGCTTTGAAATTAAATTTTTTTTTAACATCTTTAAATCTTCAGAGTAATGAAGTAGGAAATACAGGAGCAACAGCATTGGCAAAGGCTCTGGAATCAAATTCTTCTTTAACATCTCTAAATCTAAACCAGAATCAAATAAGAGCTACAGGAGCAACAGCATTGGCAAAGGCTTTGGAATCAAATTCTTCTTTGACATCTCTAAATTTTCAGAGTAATGAAATAGGAGATACAGGAGCAACAGCATTGGCAAATGCTCTGGAATCAAATTCTTCTTTAACATCTCTAAATCTTCAGAGTAATGGAATAGGATATACAGGAGCAACAGCATTGGCAAAGGCTCTGGAGTCAAATTCTTCTTTAACATCTCTAGATCTAGACCAGAATCAAATAGGAGATACAGGAGCAACAGCATTGGCAAATGCTCTGGAATCAAATTCTTCTTTAACATCTCTAAGTCTTCAAAAGAATCAAATAGGAGATACAGGAGTGACAGCATTGGCAAAGTCTCTGGAATCAAATTCTTCTTTAACATCTCTAAACCTAAGATATAATCGAATAGGAAATACAGGAGCAACAGCATTGGCAAAGGCTCTGGAGTCAAATTCGTTTTTAACATCTCTATATTTTAACAGAGATGCATAAAAGAGAAAAATATCTCAGTCCCAAAAACGCATGAGATGGTGGCATGCAATCACCTGCTTCAACCAACCAATACAAATGCTAATAGAGGAATAACAGTATTATAATTAGTAAAAGTTTTGGATTGAATTTACTTCTATTTCTAAATGCTAGAGTTATGTTACATCATTTTTATATTACCGTAGTAAACCAAATTTTTGGGATAATAATGATTAATAATTAGTATTAGTATAGTCCTTTTTACATTTTCATATCATTAACTGTCTTTGCATGTGAAAATGTTAGTGGTGTGAGCTTCACTAATGTGATTAAGGAAAATTTTACTACAAGTGCTATGTGTGAACAATTTTTTATTTGACCATCAAATAAGAAAGATGAGAAAATTTTTGTTGGTATTGTTGTACAAGCAGTGTTGTTTATGTTATAGTTATTTTGGATTGATGATATTAGTCATTAAAGAATTTTATCATTACATTATTATTGATTGGTACTGAGACTAAATTGATACTCAAAGATTCGATTTGAGTATGACACTTCAATTACTACTAATATTAATTATAATGCTGTAATGGCTGCAAAAGAAATACCTTGATATTGACGGGAATGATGAAAACTTTGGATCATCTATTTCGGTTTAACGGGGCTACGCATGACCAAATCAGACCCCGCTATTATTATAAACGTGTCTGCCCTTACATTCGAATTGTCGATCGAATATTTACTTAAAAATATACACTAATAAAAGTGTCCCAATGGATATATTGAAAAATCATTGCTTTCGACTCGGCAAATTAAACATGTGACATCGTTTCGCTATTTTATAAGTTTTAGCTAATAATTCGATATCTTTTCATTTTCTGAGACAGGGTTTTCCCGTCAACAATCAACAAAGAACAAAAAACATGCTGGAAACCAAAGTCAAAAAAAAAACATTTAATTTTGTAGGTGAGCTCACGTATTCTTCAAGTCTTATCATACGAGAGAGAGCGCACAAGAAACAACGCACACGCATAAAGTCCCCTAGATCATTGTACAACAACATAATGCATTCAAAATTTTTCCTTTTACGTATGTGACCTCTTGTTTTGTCATAACTTTCTAGCTGACAACTTGAAAGGCACATTATTATAACGGATATAAAATATGTGTGTTTGTCCATTATATCAAACAGTACTTGCAAAGACGATTGCTTTTTCTTCGATTAATATAAAGATCCACATTAATAGTGCGTGTTACAAAGTGCTGGCAGCATTGTATCATCAAAGCATCGGATTTTACAGAAAGTCGATTGCGTGATTAACATGCCCTTCGTTCCTTTAATATTAACCAAGACAGACTTAACTATTTCTTCTCTTCGAAAGAATATACTGTTATTACTGTTCTTCATACCTCCGATTATTTTATCATGGTCAGATGTTAATTTCGTTTGTTTATTTATTAGCTGTTGAATACCTGCCATTTCGTGCTTCGATTTCTGCTATCGATATGTGGGTATAGTCGGAGACAATTATTCCAAAGACCGTGGCTAGTATAAGTATAGCTAATAAAATATTAGAACTCATCATCATCGTTATTATATTATAAACAGCGCAGTTTAATATAACTGATGAGAAAGCGTTTGTCCGATTATAATTAAAGTCATTCAGTCACCGGTTTTAAAATAACGCGGTAGAAGTGAAGTGGCAGAAATAGTTTGATACTGCATTGCTACAAGAATGGTAACATACACAAATATCGACGATTACGTAATTAGACAAGTGTGCGTCTATTTTAAGGTAGTTTGTAATCAGGCAAATTTCGACTGTGTTAATAGTACATTGTACGTATATTGTTGAGATTTCTATCCCCACTTATTCAAGACATTGACGGCTGGAACACTGATGATTGGAAAAATAAAATAAAAGAGTCCATCGTTTCCCTATTCCTTCTAGCTATAAGCCGTCACTATGCTATTAATGGAATCCTGAAACGTGAAAGATACTGGCGGTTTGTATGCTTCGTCCCCATGGATAAGATTTATCATTACGATCCGACAATAACTATTGCGCCGTTCATCTACAAGCGTACCATCATTGAAAATCTACATATCAAGATTTCATCGAATACTTAAAGTAAAATTGGTACTACGTGTGCCTTGATCATGTTCTGTCCTCGGAAATAAATAATTGTACCGATTTGTCGTCTGGCACTGACAAACCCCGAATTATCTGCATTCATTTTGACAATTTGCAGGTAGTAATAGTGACCCGTGCGCAAAGGACCCAATAAACATACGTTACAATTCATGACGTAATTAAAATTATATGAATGAAGATTGTCACCTCAAAATGGAGACCATGCATAACAACAAGCAGAGTGGACGAATCCTGGTTAAGGTCGCGTGAACGCTATACCATAATTTAACATCCATTCTATTTGATTAATGTGCGTACCTTCTGGTTAAGTCATTATTTCTCATGCACATCACATTCTTGATGCATGAAATCTTGATTTCGATTGTCTGATGTCGAAGCGTCTGTATAATTCTATATCCGTCACAATATCAAAGTAGGGGCGTGTTTGCGACTCGTGGGCGTTTTCTGATGATAATCCCCCTTCGCGTAATATTCGCACGTTTTAGCAAATTTCGATGACGTGAGCTAGCCTTTCTCTGTTTGATGTTATTCGAGTAAATAGAAATGAGAACTGTTTATTTGTTTACAATATTAATAGAGACGTATTTCCTTGTGTCAAACCCAATCCAAAAGTTTTACATCTGCGACAGACAATAACGCTTTTCTTTGTAAAAAAAAAAAAAGAATTATGATGCAATGCGGCATGATCATCTGGTATCACCGATGTGATGCGTAGTGTGGCCGCATGTTTTGTATTACACGAACAATTTCTCGTAGGAAAAAAAAACCAAGCTTTTCGATTGCGTATATTCTTCTCTGAATAGCGATTTGATCTAATTTGGATTCCCACCATTACTGGATTTTTTGGCATGTTTCAGTTGTTTGATTGCTTGTGAAAATAGGGAAAAGATTGATGTGAGACAATTTTACACGCACAAAGATCAGATAAATATTTGTAATTAGTATATAAATTAAGTTTACTGATGTGGCGGTGCCACAAATTCATTGGTCCCCATTCTATGTACTGGTATACAATTAGCGTTAGTTATCTGCGACACCACATGTGCATCCAATTGGCAGAAAGATAGACCGTGCAGACTAATGATGAATGGGGATGAATTTAAGCCTTCAATCTTGACCGGATCCCAAGAAACAAAAAAACAAGCCTGCAAAGCCGAGCAGGTGCGAAAAGCTTTCAGGCTTACGTCATGTTGACACTCAACTGTGATGGCTAATAGTAATAATAATTAGTCATAGTGATAACAAGAGTTAATACCTTCCCGTAACTTCCGAAAAGCCGGGTAGATTAAACCGGATACACAGAATTCCATCAAAGAAGGGTTAGGGTTAGGGCGTTATCCTATAGGTAATAAGTGACGTAATAAATTGATCGAGATATTCCCAAATTTAACCACGGTGATCTATCTATCTTAATCTTCCAAACTTGATAGTATTTATCACAAATGTTACGATTGGTGTCATAACCATCTTCTTACGGAATGTAAGGAAAAAAAAAAGAATAAGAAAAGATAATAATGAGATGATAATAATCAGAACAATTCCCTCCTGCGGCGCACTTGCATCTGATAATGCTTCTTTTTTTTTTTTTCCTCTACAGATGAGTTGTACTTATTACATGCATATCTGTGATTGAACAACCATTTTATTACAACTATAATTTATATACCTACCTCAATTGGAATCCTTTATCGGAATTACAGTGGGATCTCTAGGAAATAATCGGGTCAGTGTTACAGCCAAACCGAATACAATATCAAGAATGTGTCTTTTGTATGTATTACTAATGAGTGACTCATAAAATTAATTATATATATATATCTCGTTTCGGTTGTATAATTGAAGGAGAAAAAAAAATAATGCGATCAAAGAAACCTAGCCGAAAGACTACCCAATCCCCACCAGCTATGAGCAGAGATAATTCGGCTGAAGGTGCAAGCGTAAGTGTTCTCTAACATAATAACACGACATCACTATACCAATAATAGTAGCTTTAATAGCAGCATTTGGATCATAAACTGGACAATTCGAACCAAAGCCACCATTAATCTCTCTCCCTCTCACTCTGTATCCCAACCCCCATAACTTGTCCTAATCTAGACTCAACGCAAAAACAGCGATCCCGAAAAGCCAAGAAAGAAGCGTAGTCACAGCACTCGCAAGAAATCTAAAAAATCCGATGGAACTGTAGCCTCTCTCAAACCCACTCAAGCCCTTACAGTGCGTGAATCGGCCCTCGTTGTCGAGGCCGCACAACTAATGTCTGCAAAGCGTGCAGACTGCGTTCTGGTTATTGATCACGAAGACGGTTTATCCGGTATATTTACGGCCAAGGATCTGGCATGCAGAGTCGTCGGAGAAGGTCTTGATGCAAAAACGACAACTGTTAGAGACATCATGACTCGGGATCCGAAATGCGTGATGAAGGATACTTCGGCTGCACTTGCCCTTGATACAATGGTTACTAGAGGGTTCAGGCATTTGGTAAGCAAAACGCAGTTTCTGAAATTTACGTATTGTTTTTTGATGGGGGGTTTTCGGCATTAGATCTCCCATCAGATTACGTCATTTGGCGGTCGAAAATCCCTATAACGCTATCAAATCTATGGATTGTCTAGAATACTAATTTGATATCATCAACCATTATCCCCAACTCTCTCTTTTCCCTCCAACCCCCTCACTTTCTGCTATCCCATTCATTAGCCCATATGTAGTGAAGTTGGTGACGTAGTGGGCTTGTTAGACATTACGAAATGTCTTTATGAAGCTTTGCAAAGAATGGATCGTGCCTTTTCGTCATCCAAAAAACTGTACGACGCTCTCGAAGGTGTTGAAAAAGAATGGTCTAGTCAACCACGACAACTATCACAATATCTCGACATTCTCCGAGAGAAAATGTCTTGTCCCGATCTCGCTTCTGTTCTGGATGGTACTCCGCCAGTCGAAGTCAACACTCGTACGTCGGTCACTTCCTGTGCTCGACTAATGAGAGAACATAGGACGACAGCAGTGTTGGTAATGGAGAGGGATGAATTGGCGGGTATTTTTACCAGTAAAGATATTGTGAACCGGGTGATCTCTGTAGGATTAGAACCAGGTTCAACGCCGGTGGCAAGAGTCATGACTCCCAATCCCCACACTGCTCCATCGAACACGAGTATTTTGGATGCATTGAGAAAAATGTACGACGGACACTATTTGAACTTGCCGGTGGTTGATGGGGAAATTATTAGGGGAATGGTTGACGTGCTCAAACTTACGTATGCAATTACAGAACAGGTAATAATGACAAGAAAATTTTTTTTTCGTCAAGGGAACCACATATTCTTTTTCCTTTATGCCAATACTTACAATACAAATCTCTCCCACACTTAAAGATATACTCGATGGAAAACGATCAAGATGCTGCAACAACACCCGGTGAACCAGGCGGCCCAATGTGGAGTCGATTTTGGAACTCGATGGGCAACGACGACAACGAATCCGTCATTTCCGAATCCATAACTCCTTCCCAATCAGCTTCAAATATTCCTCCGCCTTCTCCACCTTCTCGAATGCGCCGCGGCGGCCGAATGTCACCTGTTGACGGCGACTCGAGCCCATACGATTACGGCTCTGTTATCGACGATGGCTCGAATGCATCTTTCCCACGTGGACTCGACGAAAACACCTATACATTCAAATTCAAATCACCAAGCGGAAAGACACATCGAGTAACGGCCGACTATACCAGTCTAGTTCTTGTGAGACAAGTTGTTGCGTCAAAACTTCCAAAAACGATTAAAACATTCACACTATCATACTTGGACGATGATAACGACCCTGTGTTAATGTCCACAGACGAAGATGTGATAGATGCAGTGAGATGCGCACAGAGACAGGGAGTCAGCAAGGTCGTTCTGTTAGTGGTGGAGAAGAACGATGATGACGATACTGAAGAAGAGCACGAGAGTTCCAAGAGAAAGAAGAGTGGAAGCAAAAGAAAAAACAAGGACAAAGATATTGACAATGGGTTTTCTATACCAAAAGATTTGTTATTGCCTGGTGCGATTACGGCTCTGGCTATGACGATAGTGGGTGTGTTTGCCATAGCAAAATTATCACGCTGAGCGTGTTAGGGGTGTTGTGGTCTTCTTTTACATGGGTATTATTTTTTTTTTGGGAAGCAGTAATGGATGGCGGTAATGTAATGAAGGGTTATTTTGTAGATTGTCTTTATATTTTTCATACGAACAAAAAAAAATTTTGCAGATAATATCAAAAAACAGAGATGACCTATCATTATCGAGTATTTATTTGCCCATATTTGTATTGTATAATTTGTCATCCTTTCTTCTTTCCGGCTACAAGCTTTTTCGGTCATCTCTTTTAAGCTTTTCTATATTAGTAAGATTCAATATGAAGTGTAGAATATTCTCACAACATGCTAGTCGGTTGCACTTATGCAATATCATAAGGCTTTTTCATCCGGTTTTCTTTTATATAATTTCCATTTGTTTATATTAGTCTTCTTCATAACCCAATTTAATAGACTTGCATTCAATTTCTGACTCTCCCCACTCTTGTTTCTGATATCAGTTTTTTTCTTTTTCTTTCTCTTTTTTTTTCCCTTTCTTTTTTGTTGTATCTAGTTTCAATGTCATATTTCATCTACGGACATTTCGAATTCTTTTCTTTTTCATATTTTTTTTTAATAGAATTCTTGTGTTATATATAATACTTTCTCCAATACGTGAACATTTATTTTGTAACGTTTATCGTACAACAAACAAGCATGTTCATCAAGCTATTCCCAAGTAACATCAGTAAAAGCTAAATCGGCATGGTTTACAATATGAAAATTTTATCGTATGGTGGTCCTGAATAACTAAAACGTAACTGCAAGTGCATGTGGTTACCATGGCGTAGAGTATATAATTGGTGTATGAGGGCTATTAAACAGCGGTACTTTTACACGACGTAACAGGTCGAGCTCTTCTGTGAGAAAAACATCATATTTACTTTGTCGTGCCAACTTTAATATGCACTAGGGGAATCTGTGATGAGAGTGTAGAAGCATCGGGGGCAACGTGAATTCATTGAAAATAGTGGTTCAGATGGGAGAAAATTGACTTGATTATATATATCGCGAGATTGCAATGATCGTTTTGCATCAAACTCGTTTTATTATAAAAAGCACAGGCATACTTGCATTTTATTATCCAAGTATAAACTAAGCAAGAAAAATGTTGCGATTGAAATAATCTATTGTACGAATAATGGTCATACTATTCAAGTAAGAGAGACGTATTCAAACCCCAATTCTATTAAAACAGTACTATTATGCTGATGTCTATCGAGATCATCAGATACGTGTGTGGGTTATCGTAGTAAATTACCTCACTGGTCGATACATCGCGATACGCAGGTACTCCGGGACGCATTGATACTATTGTTCTCATTTACGGAAACAATCATGACAGTCACGATATCATGTATATCGATACTCCTCATCCGAAACACAAATACAACGCCATTTGCGCATACGACACTAACGAATCACTCAAACAGAAAACTCCCAACATTAACTATCGTTATCACGCAAATCTGCTCAAATACAAGCACAGGGAGTAGAAGCGGAAGAAGAATACGACAGCAGTGGCTGAACGGCGAAACGATGCTTTGTGACGAGGCCGTTCGAGATGGCATTTCCTCCGTCTATAGCAAATCGAATACATATAAAAGCACTTTATGGTTTCTGTTACATATTATCTCTAAATTACCGTGAAACATTCTTCGCTACCCGAAGCCGTCGAGATGAGATTTTTTCCGGCTGTGGCGAATAAGATATATTGATGATTGAGCATTCGTTGACTATTATTAGCCAGAGCGACGGTGTTGGTAGAGTCGATTTAGTCGTCACCCATCGAAGGTCAATATTGTTTTTATCATGATAATTTATTGCTTTCAAATTTTAACAACAATAGATTTCTAAGGTCACACTCGTTTGTTATTTTAATATTTTCAAACGCGTGTTATTATTTTTCTGATGCGGTCTCTTTTTTAAGCAATTGTAAGTGTTTTTTTTTTGACAAGACGTTGTTTTATCTTTAATGATTTCAGCATTTTCGATCTTAGTTGATAAAGAGCAAGCGCGTTATAAAAGACGCACGATATAACAAGACGAGATGTCTTTATTGATGGTAGATTGAGATCGACGATTCTGATATAACGAGCTTCGTTATAGTTTAAAAAACTTCACAAATAAACAGACAATTTTATAATGCCTACTTTTTGTTCAACGTAATATTAATATAGCATCATATATATTTTTATTAATTCAAAATTATTTTGTTTAAGAGCAACCTGATTTGGGCCAAATACAGTACTTTTTTATAAGCCATCTTTGTGCAAGTGAAAATTTGTTAGAGTTTCACTATGTATATAAGATATCAGAAAACAGCGCTTGCAATAATAACCAAGTTGATAACAAACAAATAAATTTCAATAAAACCGACTTTGGTAACTCCATTTCACATACGTAATTGCTTTTATTTTGCAATTCAGGGAAAATTATATAAAATTTCTTGGCATTGACGTTACGAAAATAACGCGTATGTGATTCAAAAAAAACATTTCTTACAAAATTGAATTAAATGATAACATTTCAAGACGAATTACTCAATCGGTTGTAAAAGCGCTTGTCGCAGTGTTGTTACAGGTTTGAAAACAATAACACATTGAGCTACTAAATATAAACTGCTAAATATGATGCATTACTACCACCACCCATGCCATGCTGATCAGAAAGAAATGGCCAAGACATTCTCTATTGATTTTACTAATTGTGATGATTTTCATTTACAGTTTGCAATCAACGCGTATAGCCTTTATCGACAACAGGGTCGAGAATTTAGGTGCCGTTAGCGTTAGGCGTGACATGTTGATGTTATGCTCTCCCCACGGTTATGGAATTCTTTACGGTGTAACTCTGAGAATAGCCATTTACATTTATTCCGATATGACATGCATGAAAAACAATCTCGGGCCAACTAATTGGCTTATCGATTTCCTCGCTAGAAAAATGTCTTGGACTCTTGACCATAATTAAATGTGTATGTGATTCTCCTCGTTTCTGGAAAAGGAAAAATTATGGGGAATAGTTTTCCAGAAGAGATGCATAATGGACAGAGATGTGCACGTGTATATATTTACCACTGTCCGTTTATAGTTTCACATTCTTTCTATCGAGCGTGCTATATTCATGTCACATAAAAGCAAATGTCTATTCGAGTTCACTTTATACAACATTTCAAAACTCCAGGGCGATATTTACAGCCCGCCGTTTGCAACCTCGAGCGATATGTATTGGCAGTTAGTCTTTAACAGGGTAATTAGTTACCTTCTCAAATCTTTGATCGGAACTCTCCCTTCCCTTCTCGTTTGCCCTCATCGCATCCTAACGGTTCCATTACATCCAGTCTGCACATGATCATCCCAAATATTGTTCATTAGGTCTGAGAGCAATACCCAATCCTGAAGAAGAACACGAGTCAGGAGTATGGACAAAGCGTGGGACGCTCTCGGCTATAATATTCGTAAAGGACCCAAGAACACTCAAACGTATCGACTATGGCGAGGCCGAACTGAACGGATTCACGGCTACGCGAAGAGGATATGGTGCGAATACAAAAAACGTTGACTAATCTTTATTACTACCCGTTTCCCTTTGGCCCCAAATACTTATCAGTTTCTTTCCCATTCACTACGGCGCCCGATTGGCTGAACACGCGTTTGACCTCCATTCGCTTATCCTCACATCCCCATCCCTTACCTTTGTTTGTTGCGTCTCCCATCAATTAAATACGCTTTTTTGTTCCTTGTTCAGGCTGGAAGGATTTTTGCAACTCTTCAGATCTTCCATCGCATGAAGAAGTAACTTTTGGAGTCGAATTTACATCAGGGGAAGTATCTTCACTTCCGCAGGATTCCACCCTTCCTTCAAAAACCTTTCCAAAAGATCTCACCGAGGCCTGGTTAGATAAACTCAACGTCCCGGAATGTGCGGACGTTCAGTTCAATATTAACGACCATGTGATATACGCTGATTCGGTTATTCTCTCAAAACGATCAGAATATTTTCAAAAGTTCTTTGGGGGTGAATGGTCAGAGAACAGACGAAAGAGCATTAGAAGATATCCGACGAGATCGTCGAGAGATCACAGCGATAGAAGTTTGGAAAGTAAGACGGCAGTATCTATGAATGACGTGGTTGCAACAAATGGAAAGACGGCTGGGTATCAGTTTGAGATTGATATACCAGATTATCATCATCTTACGTTTCTGGAGATGTTGAGATTTCTCTACACAGGTGAGCCAGAGTTCTAGTATCGCGAGTTTGAAACGACTAGCTATAGAGGGACCGATTTAGCGTAGAATTGATAATATTAATATATATTTTTTTCTCTAAAAATTTTCTTCCTATCCAAAGATCAAGTGACTTTTTCGAAGCGTAAAGATTCGCATCAAACCTGCATGGAGCTTTTCGACATAGCTGATAAATATCTAATAGCAGATCTACGTCAACGAGCAAAAGCCAAGATTTTGCAAGAGATTTCTCCCAACAATGCGACTGAAATTCTCTTCAACTTTTCTTGGAAATGGCCAGACTTGAAGGAAGAGGTTATGAAATATGCCATTGAACATTGGCAGCAAGTGATAAGGACATCAACGTACAAGGCGTTTAAGAACAACCCTGCAGTATATCCCATGTCCAGTGAAGTATTGATAGAATTATTGGATCGTTTTACACCTTCAGTAGAGGAAGAACGAGTTTCTACCAAAATTGATTCCTAATTACACTAATAATCAGTTTTCTTGATCCATACTGCTTCTTGCAATACATCATTTCTCGAGTATTGCATCAAATCAATCAGCGTTATTTACTTTCATCATCTAATCAAATCAAAGGAAAAAACTATTTTTTAATTTTTGCATTTAATAAACCGTACATCACAATTACATTAGCACATTACGGTAGTTATCTATATGATAAAATAAGGATTATGTAAAACCATGTTACTTTTTCTTAGGTTAGAATATCTTATACCGTCTTCCAATCCCTATCCAATGTCTTTGTCAGAATCGTCATCCACAAAATTATTAAATCCCCATCCATATGCTCTAGCAACATCAGCGTCCTTAATAGCGGCCGGCACCCTATATGCCCAATCATTAGAAAGCTTGTCAGGCATATGTCCCCATCTAATAAAATCGGCTGCCTGGTCCCATAACGACTCTTCTACTGCTCGAAACTCGAGTCCAAGTTCATTTCGAATTTTATTATTGTTGAATTTATACGCTCCTTTCCCAACGTTGGTCTTTACATACGAAACATAGCCAGCCGGGTTACGCATGCTAGAGACTATTTTAGCAGCGACATTTGGAATAGTCAATGACCAGGGATACTTGTAATCGGGAAATCGTTGTTTAAGTAAACTGATGATTTCGACCATACTGAGAGTTTTGGAAGCACAGATATAACGACCAGATGCGTAGGGGTTCTGCGCTGCTAGAATGTGAGCCTTTGCAACTACCAAAAGAAAGAGGGGAGGGCGGCATAAAAATCAAAAAGACGAGAAAAAGCAAAAAATAATTGATAACGAGTTTCAATTCGAGCTTGAGAAAAAGTGTTAATTTACCATCTCTCACATCGACAAGCCAAAAACTTAAATTGACTTGTACCGGGATTTCTCCTTTAATTATGTCAAATAATACCCTTGCGCTTTGATTCATTTTCTTGGTATGAGAAGGACCCTGATAATGTGCAGGCATACGAATATGAAATTCATCAATGCATCGAGTAATAAACATGGCATTCAAAGGCCCACATATATACACGTGGTACTCACAATAACCATGGCAGGGTTAATTGTTACGAGTCTAAACGGAGCAACACCCATAAGTCTGATTGACCTCTCATAGAAATCCCAAGCAGATCTCTCTGCCTTTACTTTTGAATAAAAGTAAGGATTTCTTTTCAAATTGCTTTCATTGTTCCAATCGTCTTCGGTATACTCTTTCTCGCGAGGTCTGTCGGCAATGGCACGCATCGACGACGTCAGCACCACGGTATGCACACGTCCACTCTTTATCGCTGATGTCAACACATTAAACGTGCCCGTCTCTGACGGCTCGATGAGTTCTCGATACGGGTTATCAACCGTCAGGAAATACGGAGCGGCTACGTGAAAAACGACTTGGACGTCTTTCATAGCATTGTCGAATGCACCTTCGTCTAAAATGTCTGCTTCAAATAATCGGAGTCGGCGTTGAGCGTTGGGAAAAGTAACCAAGTGTGCAACTTTGGATGTGTCTTGAATGTTGCGTACCGATGCGCGAACGTTGTAGTTGGTTGTTGTAAGAAGTTGTTCGATAATGTGACTAGCAATAAACCCATTTGCACCGGTTATCAATACCGTTCTGATTTCTTCATTCGCTTGAGAAAATCGCCGGCTCCCTCTCATTTTGGTTTTTTCGAGACTTTCTTTGGCCAGTCTCTTGTTAACGCCGACGACAAAGCTATGAACAATCCTTTATATTCTAGCGGAAAGAAATGACGGAAAATATGTTAACGCTATGGACTTTGATGGAAAAAGAAAAGAACATTCTTGGTAAACATACCACAAGGGTTTCCATACAGTCTGTCGGAAATTGAATTAATATTAAATTAATTAGGGAAAATCTCCTAACAAAGTTTCCGCGAAAGATCCATTACAGTGGTGAATGGATGTCATATGAAGTAAATTTATATGATTCGTACTTAGTGCAATTTAAGTAATTTGGTGAAAATGAAAATTTGGAAAATTTCATTGTCGTTATCCAAAAGCATCAAGTGAGTATTTGACGAAAGTGGCACAAAAAGCTATAAATTATTCAAGAATGTAAACCCTAAACTGCTTTTTTCCCGTCCTATCAGACATAAATGCAAACGATAGACAGTGATGTTCGAGGGTTTAATAGGTAGTTTGGAACCACACGTTCTTTTTAGAAGAGTGCCTTTGCTGAATGCTAGTCATAGATGAATGCAAACAAGTGATTTGTTTTTAACCAGAGTTGTCATCGCGTTGATTATAGAGATTTAGATACTAAAAAAGATTGGGTAAGCATATTAGCTTGACTCGAATATTACTACAAGTTGGCGATACAAATCTTGTTCAATTGCGATATTCATGTTTTCAAAAATAGGATTCATCTCAATCATCAACAGAGAAGCCTCCTCCATGGAAGAAGCTTTTATGGGTGAAACAAGATTATCCTGATGATTATGTAGACAGTACTTTTCTCCACGAGTTGCGGAAGAACGGTGAGATATTATAAAATTAACGATAACAGAAAAAAAAAAACGAGTGAGAAAAAGTCTGTTGAAGCGTTTTAAATTTTTTAGTGAATGTCAGAGCGTATGATTATTGGGAAGTGGTAATGGAATCGGGCGTAATTTCGCAGCACATAAGCAGTATAATAATCTTTGTGGCAGTCTTCATATACTTGTATTTCGACATGCTCTCGGCCGAAAAGCTCATTGCTACTGGAACCATTCTTACCGCCATTGGATACATAATCTGGGCTTTGAGTATACGAAAGACAGATCCATCCTACGAATATAAACGTTAGTAATATAACAGGGAGAATACGTTGTGTTTGGTTTTCCCACTTTTTAATTAACAATAACTGGCGTGTTGTTTGCTTTCCTGTAGAAAAAAAGACCGCAAAAGGAGCAGTACTCTTTTTTGCAACGCTTCTCGGATTATCACCAATATTAAAGACACTCACAAAGGATACAAGCAGTGATACTATATGGGCACTGACTGTGATACTGTTTCTCACGAATATGCTTTTTCATGACTATGGTTCGGGAAATCGAACAAATATCAGGTAATTGATGGAAGGAAAAGCAGCCTTGCAAAAGCTCGTCTATCAAGCCATTAATATACTTTGGGGCTTTATTAGATTTCCTGGATCGGTCTCTGTTAATGCGGCAATATTTGCCTCTGTGCTTTTGGCATCTAGACTTCCTTCTAATTTACACGTGTTTGGATTGATGTCATTTGCAGTAGAGTGGTTTGCTTTGTTTCCGATATTTAGAAGATACACGAGGGTAAGTGCGGGCAGGCGAAGAAAAGTTGAGCATAAGACGGCCGACTAAATATTTTCTGCGGTACCGCCTTTAGACGCTGTCAGCAAATTTTAATGTCATACTCACGTGTATCTTGTTCATGGTCGCAACTGCTCTCTTTTTGAGTATATCAAAGACAATGGTAATACTATACATCTCGGGCATTGCGTTCATAACGTTCGTGTGTCCGTTCTGGCTAATTTGGGTACAAAAGTACAAAAAGTAAGTGAGGGCAAAGTCTGGTTTACAGGGGGCGTCCGTAGAGGCGGGATCGATTAACAAATTTTCTTTCGCATTATAGTGAAATACACGGTCCTTGGGATGAAGCAACGCCAAAATTGTTAAAGACAATAGCTGATCAATGAAAAATATCAGCTAACGCTGACAAGGAGTTACCGTCGTGTATTCAGGTTTTAAGCAAGTTTCCGACCCTGAATATTTGGATCATAGAGCCTCTTCTCTTATGCTGCTGCTCTATATAATTGTCAATCTACGTTCTGCTTATCCAATAATGATTAGTAAACAAATGCTTTGTCTACATACATTCTATTTAGAATTTTCTACAACTGGCACCAAAAATGTCCAAAGCGTTCAGCGAAACTACCCCCTAAACGCAAATATACGATTCCATTCTTAGCAGTTTTCATTATCGTTACCCTTAGTGTTAGTCAAAGTACCGCCAACTCTTTGCGTGAGACGCACATGACGACTATAAAGTACTCGATCCGCCTCACAGCGGAAGCATGACATCTTGTTAAACCTATATAATCGCTTCATATTGGTCAAAGGCAAGCCTTATTCAAAGTTCCAATAGTATGGGCAACTTTCTCGATATACCATCTGATGATGACAATAATGACAAACATACCGTTCAACATTTGATTGAACGTATGGATGTATTTGTTAGCCGAAACGATCAGGACAGACAAGGAAATAATCACTTTAGTACGTGGTAAAAATTCACAAGAGCATAAAATAGCGGCTGCGGATACTGTGGTATCAATTGACAAATTAAGGTCTGCTAATTCAAAAAGAGATGGACATCCATTAGCAAGAGTTTCTATATACGAGTAAGAAAAGAATAAAATCAATCACCGACTCTAAGGACCAATCTGCAATAACAAGCTTCTTATCAGTTAGTCTGAACCCAGAGGGAAAAGTTCTGCACAAGCGCCTTCGGATCAACCGAGTTTAACCTTGTACACAGCGAAAAGTATTAAATTTATTATTAAACAAAGGGACATGAAAGAGAAAACGTAATCAGATACACTAATGGATTTTTTACATTGTCACTTTTTCTCATCAGAACTTGCAACTTTCGCGAAAGGATCTTCTTTCCGTGCATCAGCCAGAAGCTTATCTATCTGTTTTGACTTGACTGCGCTCTAATAGGTCATGAAAGTTGGTATGTTTTAGCCCGTACGTGTAATGTCTTTCATATAAGGGAACGAACGTACCAGGACACATTCTCTGTAAGCCGCAAATATCTCATCACATTCGGGGTTGCAATCTCCCTTTAAAAACTTCTCAGAGTACCACTTATTAAAGCAAGCGTCATATTCTTTTTTCAAGTTGTTGCATTCTTCACTAATGCTTCGTGACATTTTGAGAAATGAAGAGAACAAGATAGAAAATGCGCAATTTTTGTGTAGTTTTCGATTTTCCGTGTTACACTTCTGATAATGACGTAAATTAATGACCAGTTTGACCGCCCACACTCACACACACAAAAGACTAATTCGTAGGCCAATGTTCAGGAAGAAATCAACAACATTATTTCCTCCAGTTCCTTTAACCTTTCAAGAAATTTTATCAGATCTAAAAGCTCTTCAAACGTATAATCATTCGACTGATAATGAAGAAAATAAAGTAGATGTGCTTGAAATTCTAAATGACGGTGAAGCGGAAGAGACTCATGAATCTCCTGAAACCAGTAATTCAGATATTCCATAGTGTTATCTCTCTTTCTTTTCAAAATTTATATCTCAATTATCTCTTTCCCTTTCTTTTAGAAGAGGCATCCGATCTTGCTTTTCTGTCGAAATTAAAGACTGGTCAAGCATCCTCATCACAAGAGCTTGCCAGAGTTTCCGCATTGGCCAATAATTTTATCCAAATTAATACAACACTGCTGAAAGCAGGAGATCGATTGAATGAACTGGGGGAGGAAATTGATTCGTTGAGGAAAGATCTGGGTGGAATCGTAAAGACTATTGCGTTCAGTGATGCTGGTCGGGGGAGGAAATAGAATTGGTCAGAAAAAGAACTGTAAAAGTCGTTTATTATATTATATTATATTTGATTCTTATTGCCCACGTATTATCACGTGATATTTTTACCTAACAGGAATTAAAATAGTCCCATTTGAGCAATGGACAAGACGATTGTTTCAAAGACAATTTTGGGAACTTCATAAGACGATGTCCACGTAAATACTATTGCGTAAATACTAATGAGATTCTGGATAGGTGGGTGCAATTCATAAAGTGTAAACGTTATAGGAAACCCGACTATAGGATATTTCCCCAATTACAAATACTGTCATTTCTCTATTGACAAGGGTCTATTATTTTTTATAGTATTATTATGATTATCAATGGGATATAGAAAATATACAAAATAATGCACTTTATTGATGGAATGTTTACAATATTTTAGGGATATTGATATTACGCTTACTCTTTTAGGTTGTTTAATTTTTGACCTTTATCTATAATATAATGGTTAAAGTGTTTGTTATTATTACGTATTTATTGTTTAGTGCGTGATGCTTGATACGGAAGAACTTATCAAAGGCGGAATCTAAAGCTTAATGAGAGCATTTCAATATTTTTCGGCAACAAGAGATTTATGGTCTGAGACAACAGAAGTGAATTTTCGTGGCTATGACATGAAAGGGATCCAGCCACAAGACTTGCAAAATTTATTGATGAGTCAGGACAAAAATAAAGCTCTGGATGACCTTGAAGAAGTGCTCCGGAAAAATAAAGTTGATGGGGAGGTTATAACGAATGTAAAACAGTTTACGCCTGATAGGAAATACTCTTATTTTAATATCATTTTTTTCATCCTTTTCCTCGGAAATGATTGTTGTCCTCTAAGCAAGGGTATATGCGAGGAGAGAAAGGTCGCGAAGACTTGCCGTGATTTAAAAACCACCGAGATACATTGTAAAGAGTGATTTAATCGTATTAGTATCCATCAAGAAACTATTTCGTTAAGGTTGCAACCAATTACTTGATTTTAATTTTCTTTTTCTTAGCACAAGACGCAAGCGAGACGCGTTTATCTACGAAAAATTAATCACGAAAATATATTCGTTTTTTATGGATTTCTTAATCAGCGATCTTAAAATCTGTCAATAATTATCAAGCCCACCCGCATATTCACATGAGCGCAATTCTTTCTTCCGTAAAATGCAGTCCAATCCTTGAAACATTCCGTAATTAATGTATGTATATTAATATCGAGTAAAAGATTAGCTTACAATTATGATTAGTTAAATCCAATAAGTTACCTTTCACTTGTCCACGATTTCTTGTGCTTTTCCTCTACATATCGTGTCGAACTCAAAGTCGGACCTTGTTACCCTATTACAGTCACCTCCTATACATAATACAGCCATATTGGCTTATACACGTACAGTATATTATAGTGGGGCATGTTGCAACAAAACCAGGCAAAGTGAACATTTTATAAATTAGGGGCTGATTATGAAATTGATCAGGGTGACTGTTGATGTTTTGTCTTGTTAATTTTAATGTTTCCTTTATCATACCAGAATGTGATGAATATAAACCATAACAAGATTTATATAGGATTACCTCTATATATAAAAAGATAAATATAAAACTAATCTATATCAAATCCACTATGGCACCAAACAATTACAGCACTATCAGAATCATTCTAAAGAAAGAACAATTATTTTTATCAAGGTCATTTTTTAGTCTCTTTAACTTCAATTTGAGCAATATAATTTGTTTTCCTCTTCTAACTGCTTAATTTTTTTCTCAAACTCTTTATCCTATCCAAAAGTTCTTGTTTTTGTTCCTTTGCATCTTTGTTCAGACATTTCATGAAATTTTTCTACTTTTCTCTTTAGATTTCTAAGGCTTTCTCTGTTAAAGTTAACTCTTCTTGCAATCCTTTTATTTGTCTCTCATAAAAAGCAAATGTATTTTCTCTTTCATGAGGCAAATTTGGGAGTTCTTTTTTTTCTATATTTTCTTTTCTCCTAATTATATATATAATACAATGACAACCAGAATCACTATCTAATGTAGTTTGTAGTCTACCATATCTAGCAACTTGGGTAATTCATCATTCTCAAAATTTTTCTTTACATTCTAATTCCTCACAAACCACATTAACACCAACATACCTATCACTAACTTTAACACGACTCAACAGACTTGTTGTCTTACCCATAACTAATGCATAATTAAAAAAAATTTTCTTTTTAAATTTTGCAAATTTTGTTTTATTCGAGCTATAATAATAATAGAGTACCATATTCTTAGACCATATTCTTTATTGTGAGTCTAAAGGGCCAAAAATTTCAGCAAATGGGTAAGCGGTTGAGAAGTAATGACCATTTGAAGACAGACACTTATGTCCCTTAAACTCATACTTGCACTCATACTTTAACTTTCCCTCATACTTTCTCCCCTTGCTTTCCCTCTACCTAGTTCTTGAGCTCTTATATTATTTTTAATGCTTTGTTTGTCTTCAGTGCTTTTATTATTGCTCTTCCTGCTCTGGTTTATAGTCATGTTCAGCAATTATGTCATCCTTACTAAAATCTGTTTCTTTATAATGACGACCCACGAAGTAATAGTAACTAATAATGAGAACCTAAAATGGCTTCAAAATTGGTATAATAATAATAAGACTTTTTTACTAAGATATATCTACAGTCCCCGGACAGAGATGACCGATCACCACGAAATTTCGCCGATCAAACGTTAAAAGTAGCCCATATGTAAACTAAATACACCCGGCCTTGGTGTAATAAGTAAATTTATTCCCCATATTTATGTACATACGTTTTATAACTTTGAGCTACTTTGTACAGATATTGAGCGAAAAACAAAAGCTTACGTCAAAATAAAGATTTTCAGAATTTTACGTTAAAACATTCGTTATAATGTAATTCAAAGAAGCTAATGCAATGCATCCTTAAGTAAAAACAATGCTTATATTTCAAAATATGTAAATTTAAAATTTGAGACAACTTGGTTTCGATTTCATTGAATGATGATTGGAAATATAAAATTTGCTAAAGTTTGAGTTTTTGCAACCGTATATTGTTGTATACTCGCCAGAATCCAGTCATATTTCACAATTTGACGCGCCCCTTTGTTGTTAATGACTTTTGTTAATGTGTGTTTGTTTACTAACAAACGGGTTAAAAAGTTTTTCGTTTGTATTAATAAAATTGGACACTGTCTTATGATATAGCTGCTCATTCAATGAAATCTAAACCAAATTGTCTCAAATTTTAAAGTTATATATTTTAAAATATAAGCATTTTTTTTTTACTTAATTGACGCAAGGACGTATTACAGTTAGCTTTTTTGAGTTACTTTATAACGAAAGTTTTATCGTAAATTTCCGAGAAAATCCTTATTAATGACGTAAGCCTTTGTTTTTCACTCAATATTTATACAAAGTTTCTCAAAGTTCGAAAGTGGTTATCGTGAATAAGTTTACTTATCGCACCATGGCCGGTTGTGTTAGGAAAACATTTAGTTTACATATGTAAGTAATGGACGTTAATGCCATGATCATAAACAGCCACGGCAGGCCCACTGTATGAGCAGACGTTCAGCATCTTGCGTTTCCTCGTCTCTGGGCGAAATGAGTGTCAGACTAACCTCAGCACTGCAGCGGGCGATCTTAAGCTTCGGCCATTTTAATCTTTCCAACCCGTAAAAGCCAGGGTTTCAACACCAGTCAATGCAGTTGCTACGCTAAGACTTGTTTATGATTTCTTATCATAGTTTGCATATGGCATACGCGAGGATATGGCATACAAAGGTAACGATGATAAAATTGAGAAGTTGTTCTGCCGTTACTTGTTAAATACCAGAAATACACATATTAATGTGTGCCTTACAATCGTTTTGCGTTTCGTAATAGCGATCATGCAGTAATTCGTTCAGAATTATATGAATGTATTCTGATATTGCAGATTAAAATAAAAACAGTGGTTGAAGAAATGTCGGGATATGAATTTTTGAATTTATTGCGCATGCATTATGATATATGCAGAGGCAAAATATTCGATGTTAACGTTAATGCCTGAAATAATGCTGAAGTTGGTGCTTAAACAATTCGGCTGTATAATAACCGAATCATTACAGATTCGAAAAGGAAAGTTTGACAAATAATGCTAGATAATAATATTAATATTGATAATGATAATGTATTAACATGGCCGCCTTCGAAAACGGGTGCGTGGTAGAGTATTGCTACTTTTACATCATACCACTTCTTTCGGTTCACTTGTTTGCTTTCGTCTAGTTCAACCGCTCGACAATTCAAATTTTTGTGAAATAGACGGTTTCGACGTCTACACGTGTTGCGGCGGGGAAATAAGAAATAGGACGGATGGGTTATTACGTTGACATGCAGATTATAGCAATTAGACGAGTCTCTCGTGCGTCTAGTCCTACACAACCCAAACCACTAAGTTTAGAGTTGCAATTCCGGTAATGGATTTGGATGTTGGATTTGGCTAACTTGAAGTGAGTATAAGGAAAGGTCTGTGAATATCATTGTGGAAGTTAATATGGACAGAGAAAAATAGAGTGAAACGGTGAAAAACTGACCAGACTTGGATTTCGTAAGACTTTTCGAGAGAAAGAACTTTGATGCATTGCACTTATCTGTACATCTTTATTGACGAGTTTTTCTTCTCCCGTTCATCTGTATGTTATTCCTCTCAACATTCTTTTCGCATACTCGCCTCAATATTCATTACTCTTGTCAATCTCAAATGTTCGTATATCAATTCATCAAACCTTGCCCTGAAGTTCTCTAAACATGTTCATCGGCTGAAACTGAGAAATCCGCTATTTCTTAATCGAAAACACGTTTTACAATGCTCTTCGAGATAGAGGGCGCGCCAAGTATGCTTTTTGGCTAGTTTACATTGCATTAGTACAAATGGACATTTATCCTAACCATTCTTTCAAAATATACTAGTAGACCAGTACTAGCTGAGTCATCGGATCGAAGAAACTAAGCAAAACTGAGCCCATACTGGAGTAAAACAATGCACGAAACTAAACTTGAAGAATTGGCAATGAAATTGAATCAACATATCTGTTCTGTGATCAAGTCGACTGTCAGCATGGCAGGCTATTTAGGGATTTGCAGTGAGTTAGAGACGAGTGAATAATAACGTCGCAGCAAGTCCCCGCCAATCTTCTTTAAATAAATATAAATAAAAATGTTAACTATAAACTGACAGGGTTGGAAACGCATTATTCATGGAACTTCTTGGGCCAGTTCTGATGACATTAAAGTGTTCCAATAGTACGCTTCCATTATCACTATTATGTAAATTCATTTATATCTTTGATTGACACTGTTGCTTAGTAAATAGCACTAATAATAATCGTTTGTTTACAGATGATTGGATATTATTTTGACCATGCGAATGGGATGAGCCATCCACAGTATTAAAAAGCTCTAATTATTAGACACAGCTAAGGTGGCCTCTCATCATTATCTGTGAATAGCTTTATCGAGCTTAACGTTGGATTAAAACATCTCTCGATCCCAACGTTGACGTTGTCATATACTGTTGATTCAGGCGCTATCGACCAATTTACTATTACATTTTTCTATCAATCTAATACTCATGAAACTCACATACGCGTTAATGATAACTGCTTTCAATGTGAGTGCAAAGAATATTAAGTACAATTTGAATTTGATTATACCGATTGGCTGATTCTTCTAAGATGCGAATCAATTTTCGTCACTCATCATTAACTCAACCATCAAGTAAACTGGTTCATATGGTTTGCGTAACTTGCGCTGGGAGCTGGTATAAACAGAAGTATTAAAACTCATCTGTTATCAACGTGAAATTAAAAATGGTGTAAGAGTGTCAGTTACTATAATAAGGTAACGGGGTCTGCTGTGAAATTGTATTAGGTTACACCACGTTTCAGATGATTCCCGTGTCAAACAAAGACTCAGATGATTCCTGTAATAACATTCTTCACCATAACTATACTGTACATAGTACTCGTACAGTTATATTTGCTTATTATTAAACTTACTACTAGAATGGTTAAAGTAGGGAATCAACGCAGACAAGTACATGGCAACACAGAACAATATGAACAAAAAGCAGCTAATATTAAATGGTATGAAAAGGCAGCTGAACAAGGAGATGCCAGGGCTCAGTTTGATCTTGCTGTATGTTACAAAAATGGAATTGGAGTAGAAAAAAATGAACAGAAAGCAGTTGAGTGGTATAAAAAAGCAGCTGAACAGGGAGTTTCCAGGGCTCAATTTGATCTTGCTGTATGCTATGCTAATGGAACTGGAGTAGAAAAAAATGAACAAAAAGCAGTTAAATGGTATAAAAAGGCAGCTGAACTAGGAGATGTTGATGCACAAAATAATCTTGCTGTATGTTATAAAAATGGAAGTGGAGTAGAAAAAGATGAACAAAGAGCAATCAACTGGTATAAAAAAGCAGCAGAGCAAGGAAAAGCCAGTGCTCAATTTGACCTTGCCTTGTGTTATCATAATGGAACTGGAGTAAAAAAAGATGAAAAAGAAGCAGTTAAATGGTATAAAAAAGCAGCTGAACAGGGAATTTCCAGGGCTCAATTTGAGCTTGCTGTATGTTACAAAAAAGGAATTGGAGTAGAAAAAGATGAACAGAAAGTAATTGAATGGTATGAAAAAGCAGCTAAACAAGGGTATGCCTGTGCTCAGTTTAATCTTGCTATATGCTATGATGATGGGGTTGGAGTAGAAAAGAATAAACAAAAAGCATTTGAATGGTACAAAAAAGCAGCTGAAAAAGGAGATGCAAATGCTCAATTTAATCTTTCTATATGTTATGAAAATGGAACTGGCATAGAAAAAAATAAACAAAAAGCTGCTGAATGGTATAATAAAGCTGCTGAACATAGAACAAGAACATGCTAATACAAATACTTTTGCTGTATTTATAAAAATGGAGCTAAAGTAGAATAAGATAATTATAAACAAAACCAGTTGAGTTGTATCAGAACGCAGTAAAACAAGCACATTATACATTACTAGTTCACATTAAAAATGGTAGGCAATATTATTATTATTATTATTATAGCAAATAGCTGGATTACATCTTGGCATTACTTATTATTGTGTGACTAACTTGTGCCAATTCAGAGCTGAAAAATATAATCCCTATATTAGTATATATACACAATATATTTTTGGACTGTATTATTAAAATGAAATTGGAGTAGTAGTAGATGAACAGGATATAATAAGCATACAGTAATAGTGTAGTGTATTTTGTGAAAACGACTTAAAAGTAAAAAGAGAAAAGATTGAGTTAGATAAAAGTGGCCATCAACAACTTTTTAAAATTATATTGCACCACCAGTATATATATAAGTAGCAACTTGTTATTCAGACATTTATTTTTGATTATAGTTATTATTATAGTTAGTAATGATATTATTAGTAGTATGCATAAATAATGAAATAAACAACCTTCATAATATGGAAAAATATTTCTTGGCTGTCTAGTGTCAACTGCTAATAATAATAATATAATTGTAATTAGAACTCATTCTAATTTTATAACACAGTTTTAATATTAATCTCAAACCCTTCTTATAAGTTAGGAACTTCGCTATTACTATGAGCCTTGAATTTAATTCTTGCAGCAAATTAAATTTTCAGTATTATTTGATATAGAAAGCAAGTTTACATCTATTCAAAACTTCAACTTTATTGAACTGGTATGGCAAAGTTATTTCAATTAGCTGAATTATGTCTAAGAAACATGAATAATGACTGTACAGAAATTTAAATCTGTTGATTAATAAAAACGCAACAAAGCGGTTTGTGGACAAGTATTACTGTTACTATATTACTATATAATAATAAACTTTGTCATAAATTTAATAGGTTTTTACAACGGATTGTGTGGCGTGGGTTACATATTACAGTCACACACGCGCTTACAGTTAACGGTTGCAACAGTAAAGTCTTCTTGTAGAGCAACACTATTAAACAGTTGTCGAAGGGTTTTTTTCCAATAAGTTGACAGTCATTTACGTAGCTTAAGTTCTGAGTTTTCCTATTAATTCTTGCCGATTAGAATTTTGATAAATCAGTCAAGATTATTAATATCATAACCAACATAACAATTAAATAAATTTCTTTTATCGTTACTGTGAGTTCTTCAAATAATAGACAGTGAGCAATCACATTATACTATAAATAACAGTCGAAGAGAACGACCACATAACATGATGAAAAATCCTATATACTAGCACTATCACACTTAACATTTTTTGGGGAATAAAATATGTGACTGTATATATTAAGGAACAAATTTAATACAGATATTTCCTTTTGCTTTCTTTCTTATTTTATTACACGGCTTTTAGATGATGAGAAGAATATTTAGTGGATCACTATAAAATGTCCGTTTTGCTTTTACGATATAAATTTAACTCTATTTCCCCTCCTCCCTTCCCCGGTGTGCTTGGATCCAATGGATGTAGAAAGAGTTTGAAGGATCTGATTCGATCGCTGCTAAGTAGAGAGGAAAGGGGAGTTTATCCATCGTTATTGGATGTCATGTATTTATTTAATTTATAGTCGTAATTCCAATACTGATACAGTCTACCTCCTCATAGACAGGAAGCTTATGATCAATGATATTAAGATCAGTATCTAAACTATGCTAAAGTAAGCATCGATACTTCGTTGACGCATTGATTGAAATTCAATTAAATCCACACAAATCATTAAGCCTACATTGGTTGAAATTTTGACCAGGCCATTTCTTCCTTAATAGAATTTTGCTAACAGTCGAGCAGTTCACATATTTCACGCTTATTTTTATACTCTATCGGGTGACGTTTTTGAAGTATTTAAAATAATCTTCTACTGTACTATCATGTTATTCAAAGTCGATTGTGTTATATTTTCCATAACACGTGCAAATAGTAATGTGATATGATCACTGTGATTATATGGGAGGACGTGCAGTGAGCCAGAGAAAAAACATCGCAGATGCAGAGAAGAAAAAATTATACCTTAGAAAATATTTATATGATGTATTAGTATAATAAGTTAATATATAGTGAAAAAGAAAGCTTCGAGGTTCATTGCCTAATTATCATAAAAAGATCGAGGCATCGAATATTTCAATCACAATTATCAAGATAACAATAGTATTTGCGTCTACGATAATAATTAGCGTTCTGTGCTTTTACGACTCATCCCTATAAGCGGTGAACCCCATCCTTTAATTTCTGCTAATCAACGAGGACATCCAATTTGGGATTTACACCACTTCATTTTGTCACTTCCAATCCAATGACTTCTCTTCGCATTCAATCTCGTCTCTTTTGCATAATCCGACGCAGTTCTTGCCTTCATTCTCCACGCCTCTTTTCTTCGACTGCGCCGACCAGTGCTCGCAGGAGAACACGAGTCGCAAAAGAGACTGAATACGATGTTGATAACCTGCCAGAGTTTAAGTTCGATGATATTACCACCCCTGCACATGAGATGATGGCTGCACAGAAGGAGGTTCGAAAGTATTTAAGGAAGATGCTGTTTGAAATACCGCAGTTGACTGGTGAGCGGGGAAAGCGAGCACGATGAATGGATAGGATAAGCTTGAATTTGGAAATTTTATAACTTAGTAAATCATTAGATATACAAATAGTGTTATTCTAACGTTCTACTTAGCTAATGATAAGATAGTAGCAACATGGATTGTAATATCCTTGACTGCATTTTCATAGCCACGTTTAACATTAACCGTCAGTTTTCTCTCTTGACAACAACGACACAGAATACGCAACACCCTTCGTGCCCCCTCAACCTTCGCAACTCCTCTGTTTCAAATCAATATATTATGTGGGCGAATACAGCCCTCTCCAGGAGAAAGCCGTTATGACTGTAAACTATCGTAAACTCGCTCGTCATTTGAACTTGACTGACGCTCAGCTACACAAATTACTGCTGCTATGCGGTCCGCGAGTAAACGTGCGGACGAAAGAGATCAAGTTTTCTTGCGAGAGGTTTCCGTACTTGGCGCAGAATAAGAAATATTTGAGCGATTTGTTGAATCGCTTGATCGAGGAAGCAAAGGTTAGAGGCGAATTGTCCGGGACGAGTGTAGAGGACGGGTGCATGCGTGTTTGAGTTCAAAAGACGAGAATGCATGTGATATACTACATCGACCGATCTTCTCATATTAATCGTAACATTGTTTTTCTATTTAGAATCCAGAAGATACGTTTGCTGACATTCCGCTTGATAAAAGACATTTGAAACCAGAGAAACGAAAGTTAAAATTCCCCACGGAATGGCTGATTCCGGAAATGGAAGAAAAAGAAAACCAGACAGTGGTCGAGGCAGTGGTCAAGGCAACGGGGGAAGCAGATGGGGAGGCAACGATCAAAGCGACGGGGGAGGCAGTTGGAGAGGCAGGTGGAGAGGCAGGTGGAGAGGCAGGTGGAGAGGCAGTGGTCGAAGAAAGGGAGGAGACATCGGAAGAAGCAAAAGTTTAACTATATGAACCTTGATAATTAATAAACTAAAAGATAATTAAATCTATTGAACGTTCTCATTAATTAGTGCAACTACAACAGATCCCAGTTGCCTTCTAATATCCTCTCGATCAACATCATGAGCTACATAGAATATTAAAGAAAAAAATTGTGAATAAATATAATCGCAAGTTATTTTCGCACCAAACGCGTCGCCATTACCAACGTTTTTGCATTCTGTACTCACCATCTTCCACCTCACCCCAACCCATAATCTGCGCGTTTACTTCCACCTGTGCTGCCTGTACAGCCTCTTCCACGCTGAGACGTCTCTCGACCAGTCCAAGGCCGATTATAAAAGACTTTGATAGCATCGCGGCTCGTTCGAACGCAGCCAATTTCAAGCTATCAAATTTGGAAACGATGTTGGATAGTTTTTCGTATGTCTCGGATGGATGCGGATGCTTGAAAATACCTTCCGTAGTGTTAATACGGACAGAGTAGTGGGATTGAATCCAATCGATTAGTGGGTCCCAATGCTGCCGTTGTAGATCTACAAGTGTTTGCGGGTGGTTGTGTCGGAAACTATTGAGATACGTTGTATGAGAATATTATATTTATAAATCAGAGTATTCAAATTTTCTTTCTATACTCCCGCCTTGTTCAATATGCGATCCTGCCGATATATCCTTGATCCAACTCGCAAAACACCTTCATTACTATTCTCCGTCTACTCACCAAATACTGTCAGTATCCAGATATTTTAACAATCGCTCAACAGCATCTTTTTTTTCGTCCGAGTCTTTCTCAAACGCGACAATCGCTCTTGCAACAAGAGACGTCAGTGGCAAGGAATGATGCTTGAGTAATGCGTTCTGCGACTCCCATTCTCCGGCTACTAGATACGCAAGAGCCCGCCTATTTTTAGGTATTACCAGGAGTGATCCGCCGGGTACTTTAAGCGGGCGTTTGTCGAGGGTTATGGTGTAACTGTCTGGTTTGCGAGAGTACAGTGTGTTGGAATCGCGTTTTGGATATCGGGGTATAATACAAGTTTTACGCTGCATACCCTTAATTGCGTTCTATTTATTTACCTTTGTTTTCTTGTATAGAAACTTGTTTCCAAAACCGTCGCCGTGCTCTCTCGACCTCTAAGCAACAAACGAGTTACGATGCTCTCCAAATCAATTGCCTCATCGATGTTACATTTGAAGTCATTGCAAAATATATAACGTACATACCCTTTGTCTCTACGGGCTTTTCTCTTTGTGATATACTTGCATTACTGCTGATTCTTCTCCTGATCACAGCTTCATTTATTAAACTAAAGCATGAACGTGATATTAATGAAGGAGATTTAATTAGATACATAACAATTGTTATTGTTATTGTTCGGTTGCAACAACATTTTTTCATTTACTTGTATGACGCTACTGCGCGTCGTGAGAATCAATATCAAGTGGTTCGACAAAAAGGGGCGATGTGACATTAACATTAATATGAAATTCTATCGGAACCGCCGAATCTTCTTATCTCATCCTAATCAACTCGCCCTGCCTCCTCGAATTCTCCTCATTCCAATACTCAATGTTTTGAAGATCGGAACAAACCATTCCACACGTGCATCATCAAATGATGTCCAAGTTACACTAACTTTCCAATATACTGTACATCAGTTTCTGATTCAATGTTTACATAACAGTAATCTTATTTTTGAGTAAACCTATTTATCAGAGTAAGTTATTATAAAATATGATGACGCAATCAAAATAAATTCAGAACTAATCAGGAATGTTATTTATGAAATTTGTTACGCTAATTATAGTGTTTGGAGCGCCGCAGCTTTCATTATTCCATAAACTGAAGGTATGGTTTTCAGAGAAGCCAAAGTTGACTGTGATGTGTAAACAGGTTGCATCCCATTCGATAGATCAGATCGCTTTACTAACGAAGAAAAACTAGAGTTGACCGTGGAATAGTAGAATCTGTCCTGGATTTTTTTGTTCATAAACTTTTATTCGACTGTAATTTTTTCAAGCGATCACACACCACTTCACAAGTCGGTCTTATGTTTGGGTTATTATGCGTAAAGTTGCAAGTACTTTCTTGGTGTATTAGTATTAGGGATTTGACGATTATTCAGAACTCTCCAATTCACAACGTTTGGCCCGAACAGATTTTTTATCACGAATAAAGTCAGCGTCTCCAATGCATACGCCGGACGTCCCACCACAAAAGTCGTCAGTCTGTTCTCTAATGAACTCGGCGAGACCGAAGTCAGTAATCTTGGCAACTTCGCTTTGGATAAGGATGTTCCGTGACGACTACAAGCATAATTTAATAATCAATATAACGACATACTCGAAGACCGCCGAATATATTCTAAGTGCTTTGTTTAAGTATTGTTATGTGTGGGACGATGATATGAACACATAGATTGATAATATTGACTCGTAATTACAATTAATAAACATACAGTAACACCCCGTTTATATCTCCCCTTTTGTTTTGCCTCAAAGCGGGGATATAAGCGGGTTGGTGTACAGTGTACTGTATTTTATTGAATAAGGACATTAGCGTTGGTGATATAACGGGGGGAATGAGGTAACTGGGTAGGGATATAAACAGGGTATGGGTGTATTAACTAAACAAGATTGTTACGGAGATGTTTTCTTTTAATGACCAACTCTGAATGAGCAAGAGTCATTACTTTTGTTGTCTTCGACCAGTCCAAGAAACCGATGCTGAAGGGAATTTTGACACAATGAAAAGGATCATAAACTTTAATGCTATTTTACCGCGTAGTCAAAAACCAAGTATGTCGGTAAACAACAAGCTCTCTCACAGACATTGAATAACTTTCTTCAGTAGACGACAAAGGAAGTAGTTGCTTTATACTGTAACAACATTTGCTATATATGTCGTATGTACAGTGCGCGCAAAAAGTTTTTGGAATAAAATGCGTGTCAAGTAAACACGATTTCCTTCCAAAATACGCGTCTAAT